>CAUYSK010052444.1:0-19192 GCA_963575035.1 Avahi laniger
TCTACTAAGCGAGGTATCCCAAGAATGGAAAAATAAGCACCACATGTACTCACCATCAAATTGGTATTAACGGATCAACACATAAGTGCATATATAAGAATTACATCTATTAGATATTGGGCAGGGGGGAGGGGGGAGGAGGTAGGAGGGGACGGGTATATGTGTACACAAAGAGTGCAATGTGCACCACGCAAAGGGATGGACATATTTGAAACCTGGACTGAGGGGGGGATGGGGGGCAAGGGCAACACACGTAACCTAAACATCTGTACCCTCATATTATGCTGAAATAAAAAAAATAATAATAATATTCTTCAGGATGTTTGAAGGTCATGAATGATGTAGAATTACTCTTTGGAGCTTTGACCTGGCTTGTGCACTGGAGGATGTTTAGCATCACTGGTCTGTAGTTCTCACCATACCAAAAGCATTGAGATAATTAAAAAAAAAAAATACATCCACAAATTTCCAAAACATCTCTACTAAGAAGCACTGTTTTATGGGTTCCAATTCTATCTGTACTCCTACTCCTTATCTGAGCCACTTTTCAGGGGCAAGCATAGAATCATTTTGATGGTATACCTGGCAAGTTGTAGATTTTGAAGCAATACCACTTCTTTCAGACATACCCTCAATTTTCCCCTTTAGAATAAGTCATATGTGTCTTAGGTAATTTACATTAAAACTAAATTCAATATCTTACATTTATTTGTACTAAATTTCATTTTGTTCCAGCCTATGTTTTCGGTCTATCATTTTGAATCTTGATTCTGACATATCATATTATCTCTTCCTGGCTTTCATCACCTGCAAATTAGATAAGTTTTTCTCATCTGTCTTTAAATTGCTACTGAAAATGAGGAATAAGACATAGTGAATGACAGAGCTTTGCAGAATTTGACTAGACACTTCCTTTCACATTGAGACAGCCCATTATACATCACTCTTTTATTAATAAGTATACAGCTGAAAGGGAGCCATGAGAGACATAGCCAATTGTCTTGCTAAAACTAAGACCAACTATGACATAGTACTCCTCATATGTGCCAAGGTAGTAATGTTATCATCTACATCTTATTTTAGGGCAACATGCTCAGTAAATTAAGTTGGCCATTAGTGTAACAATACTATTTTCTAAATAATTTCACATGCCCAATTTTATAATAACTTTAATAACTCTGATAAATATAGTTTTTAAAAATATTACTATATTAGTTTAGTTTCTATAACAGTTAGATTCTGAAATCTCACTAGTCTCACACAATAGAAGCATATTCATTACTCGAAACTCAGTCTAAGGTGGGGGTGGAAGGATTCAGCTTAACTGAATCATTTAGGTCGCCAAGCCAAGCTAGATCATCTACATAGGTAGGCCCCAAGCTCACCTTGAGCATTGAAGGATATCCAATAAAACAAGGAAAAAGGGTGCAGAAGGTCATGTAGAAAGTGTCCATGGGTTAAGTGAGGAAACGGCATGAATCATTTCTGTCTACACTGTGCTAGCTAGAACTCACATGGTCACACTTAACTTCAAGAAAGGATGGAAGATATAATCTGGATGTCTGACTAGAAAAAAGGGAAATGGGTTTGGTAAACTAAAAGCAGTCTCTGCCAGTATCATTCTTAGGCCTGGGCTAGTGGGGACACTGCTCTGAGCCCCCATACTTTAGGTGTTCTCATGTTTTAGAATGCCTTCCTGAGAATGTTCTGAGTTCCTCTCCTGTGCCTGGGACTAACCAGGGCCAGTAGTGCTCTCTGGGCAGTACATGTGGAGCCTAGATCTGGTCCCATGAGAGTCTCCATCGTGGGAAGCATTAACCTTCAAATTTCCTAAGTCCTACCCAGGTAATTGGGACCTGTCAGGTCTAGTAGAGCTTACGAAGTGGCGTACCATGAGTCCGCACCAGGAGCTATCTGGGCTGCAGTCTCCATTTCTGCCCTTCAGGGTATTCTTTGACCTTTTACCTAGCCTGTGCAGTTGACTAGATGCCACAGTGATCTCCTGGACTTAGGCCACTACAGTGCTCTTGGGGCCATGTGGCTGGACCCCAGTTACAGAAGGGTCACTCCCTGAGTCAGTTGTACTCATCGGCTGACATTGTGTTTCTTTCATGACGTAGTGTGAGATTGGGCCCCCAAGATGGTGCTGACACACTGATGTTGGATGACTTTTTCCTAAGGTGGAATGCAGGACAAACTCAGGGCTCTGGGTTACCTATAGTCCACTGTCAGCCCTTGGGTATGAGCTCCAGGGGTTAGTCCCTGCCATCCTCTCTGTTTTTCCACAGTACTGCCTCAGGTCTATAGCAACAGGGATGGCAGTAGTTAATATTTACTCTTGGTACCATCCTTATCAGTACCCAGGGAGGTCACCCACACCAGCCAACAGCTCTGTACCATGTTCTAGGCAATCTCTCAGGGTAGCTGCACCTAATTCCTCAGAAAGCATATGTGAACCTTACTCCACAATGCCGAAGTGCCCTTCTTTTTGTTG
Organism: Avahi laniger; assembly: GCA_963575035.1. Taxonomy (NCBI): domain Eukaryota; kingdom Metazoa; phylum Chordata; class Mammalia; order Primates; family Indriidae; genus Avahi; species Avahi laniger. The sequence continues at coordinate 2,495 of CAUYSK010052444.1, forward strand.
TCCCCTCCCACTTGTATCAATGCAGTGAGGTCATGCTCCCCTGGGTCAGACTTAAGTCATTCTAGAAGAGGGATTCCCTGCACAAATTCCTTGCATGAATTGAACCATTCTTGCTTTGAACACTGCGCACTCAACTTTATTCCCCACTGTGGCAGTATATGGAAGTCTTGTTCAATGTAGGGACAACATTGAACAAGATCACCTTCTAGAAATGCAGTGTTTACAGCCTGGAGAGTTCAAGAAAAAATGTGGTTGGAAAGGTGCTGTTTTATGTTACCAGTCATAAAGTTAACATGACTAGAAAATGAATTCTCATTCACATTTTCCTTCATACTCTGGATGTTTGCCTTTGTGATTATCATTGATGAAGCCTGGTAACAACCTTTGAGTAAGTCATTGGAAACCAGTAACCATGGGCTGCACGATGGAGGATGCAGCATAATGGGTAATGAACAATGTAACCAGCACTAAATAAATGGCATCAGGGAACAGCAGAAACAAGAAGATCCATATTGTTTTCATACAAATGGAATTCTAAGAGCTATGGCACTAAGAGTATTAACAGCATTACTACTTTTTTATCTCCATGGGAGATATGTAATTAGTGAGCAATGACATATTTCACAATATGGAGCAAAAAGAGATCATTCTAGGACCTGGAAAGGAAGCAATAGTGTCTGGTTGTTACAAAGAATCTTCACAGGTAGATAGGACAATACACAAATGTATATGCACATCTTTGATAAATCACTATACCTCCATGGGCATGTGAATTTTGTAATGTTTAATCAAACTGTATATAGGCAGAAGCTCTGCAAAAAAAATTTTGTGTGGGCCTTGCATATTTGAGAAATAGCCCTAGTTCCTGCAACATTTACTAACCAGTACTCCAATAATCTGCCCTACATTTCCAAATCTGTTAACTGATTTGGTCATTTGAGGAACTTTAAAGCTGAAGTGTCCTCTTTCAACCATCTTGAACACACCTTCAAGTCCTAGCCAGCCCTGCTCCAAAGCACATTTATGACAAGAACAGAGCAAACCTCAACTTTATCCTCAAATCGTTAGCCTCACTCATGTGAGCATGCTTTTCTTTCTGCTGGAACATTGGATCTCCTTTTTCTATTTGGGCTCTCTTTTCCAGCTACTCTCTCCTATGTGACACACATTATATGGAAAATGCTTATTCACTGGTTTTCACAAGATACCGGGAAATTTCAGATATCGCGTGGCTTACTTTTAAGAGCCCTGCCCACACTTCTCTCGGGCTGCTGATCTCACAGGGGTAATGTTTTATCAGCATATGCCTGTGATCCACTCCCTTTGCTGACCAATGCCTACCCTCTCTGAGCTATAAGTTTCTTAAGAGAAGGACTAGGTTTGACTCACCTTTGCATCCTTAGCCCTTGGAGTAATGCCTAGAACTTTAAAACTTCCTATCTTCCTTGCTGTTCCCCATCTTTTCACTTGTAGCATTCTTCTATTGGCTTATGTAACCCATGTCATACATTTCCGTGTCTAATTTTATAAACAAGGACAAGCATATATGTAAGGAGCATTATATTGTTATCAGTTGATTTTACAAAATTTAAACCGCATTTTTCATACATTTACATCTTGCTTTTCTCAATCACCATTGCTCCATAGCATCCTCTCCATTTCTGGCATTTCTCTAATTCATTTGAAATGGGTATATGATATTTCTGGTATGGATTCATCATAATTGACTTGGCATTTCCCTGACTGATAGGATTTTGCTCTTTTCTTATTTCTTTTTTTTTCTTTGCCAGTGAGTACAATACATCTTTGTACAACTATTATTATATACTAAAATGTTTACTTTAATATAATTGCATATGCACCCAGCAATAGAATTGCTAAGACAAATGATATATTTTAATAGATCCTGCTGAATTCCTCTTAGAAAATCCTGAAAAAATTCACATTTATATTAGCAGTACATGACAAGACAAATCCTTTACCCTATATCCTGCCAGTAAAAAAGGTATTATCATTCTTTTAAATGTTTGCCAGTCTGGTGCTCATTGTTACTTTAAATTGCATTTCCCTGATAATGACTGAATTTGAGTATTTTTCACGTGTTTATTGTGCATTTGGATTTTTTCTTTCATGAATTGTAAATTCATACTCTTTACTCATTTTTTTTTCTATTATTTCTTGCTTTTATCAACTTATAAGGGCTCTTTGTGCATCATTAGTATTAAATCTTCGTCATCCTGTGGGGAAATATTTTTCATGTCTAACATTTGTCATTTATTTTGTTTAGGGTATGTTTCTCCACCAAAAATACACCTTTATGTAGTCAAATACATCCATTTTCCTTTTATTGCTTCAGGTGTCTTGTTTTAGTTAAGTTTTCTCCCAAAGCTAGAGTATACTTTTAGTCTTCTAGATTTACTTCTAAGATTTTATTTTTTAAAATTTACATTTTTCATCATTCAAAAATATGGTTTTTATAGAGATGTTTCATGCTTTAAAAATAAACTTTCTTTTTTTATAATAAAATTGAATCACTCTTATTTGTGAAAGCATAGAGAAGAACATAAATTTAACTGTATTTTACCATTCAATTATAGACATTATTTATATTTTTGGTGTATAAGAAATAAACATATACACGGCTACTCAAAACCTAAATTTTCAAAATTGATATAACATATACAATATGCTATTTTGATTTTTATCATTTGTATTGTATTGCGACCACTTACAGAAGTAAGACAAGACAATTGTCGGAAAACTGAAAATATAGAAACATAAATACAGCAAAAAATTTCGATCACTCTATCCCAGCCTTCCAGTGATGGAAGCTGTTGTTATTTGTATATTGAGGTTATTGTTGTCTCATGGAACATTTCATTCTGTTGTGCTTGGATTACGTTTTTGTTTTGTCTTTGTATTTCCAAAATTTGACAGTATGTGCCTACTTTTAGGTTTTCTTTTGCTGTTATTGCCAAGTTTTTTTGATCTATCATCCTGTAATCTCAAAATTTAGGAAAATTTTAACTATATTCTTGATTATTGATTGTGTTATAATTATTATGGTTTCTTCCTCAGATTATATATTATAAATCCCATCCTTTTTATTAATATAAATTTTCTTATACATATTGTATAATTATTTTTAGTATTATATAAATTCTGTTATATAATTCATGGATTTATTTTTTCAATGCCTTTCTAACTACCTATTTCAATAAATATTCTAAATCTGCTATTGCATTTACAATTTCTTATTGTAATTTTTATAATTTCATCTTACTCATTTCCCTTTTTAATTTATTCTATAGTTTTTCATCACATTCTATTTACTTTTTGTTTTACTTTAGTGTCTTTTTAGGAGGGGTTGTGGGAAAGGATTCTTCATTGTCTTACATTTTATTAATGATTCTATACACTGTTTTGTACAATTTTATCCAGACTCAAATATGTATTATATTCAGTGTCTTCTCTCCCTGTGATTATTACAAATGTTTTCATTTCAATGTTCATTTTATTGAAACATTTTTTTTATGTATTTTCAAATAAGGAGAGACCCATCCAGATCCAGAATTTTCCAGTTCCACTGCAAACTGGCCACTTGACTGACTTGCATGGTAGTTGAACACCCTTTTCAGATATATAGCTGAGTGACAAATCGCATCTTGCTAATAGCCCAGCATCCAGCAGGCGTTCAGTTAGTGTTAGTCCACTGGACCAAGGAGAAAATCTCTCCAATGTTCACTGTCTATCTTTCAAGAACACCAAAAAGTATTATAACAAAACAAAACCACTATCTCCAGTGTGCTCTGTGGACTTTCTTTCTCCAACCTGTAGGAAGGTTTATTTTTCTAGCATGCAATGCAGTCTATGTACTCTACTTCTATTGTTCCCTTCTGGAAGATTAGATGTTCTGTCAGGCTAAGAAACATGCTTAAGGCACAATGATGAATGATGTGGAAAAGGCAGAAAGAGCCTGTTGGCTACTTCACCAGATCTATATATTGTGAAATAGACATTCAGGTAGCTTTCCAATTTTCTGGTCAGTAAAGTCTTTGTAACTCTGAGGGAGGGATCAGAAAGCAAAAACAGTGACGTACTTAAACTTCCTTTCAATTGTTGAGGCTGCTGTTTCTGACAGAAGAGTACACATGAATCTTCAACTATAATTTGCCATTCCAGTCCTAATGACCTTGAATTTACCGGCATATCTTCCTGGACTGTGGCTACAACTTTACTGTTATTCTCAGCTTCTGCTAGTGGTATGAGGTTTTTTTTTTCTACATGTGTTTAGCTGTTAGAGTTAGGAGTTCAGAAAGTCCCCTTCAGGCTCCTTAAATCAGAGACCATTTTAATTCAGATTCCTGTAATTTAGAATTAATCAAAATTTTCTTTTTTTTTTTTTTTTTTAGAGAGAAGACTAAAGCAGATGAAAGGTCAATTCACTGCATTGGAAGCCACGTCTACTCAAGCAGCTTTTATGTGCATTGCCCAGCTGGAGTTTCTGAGCCATTACCTGGCTAATACTCAAGCATCCACCGAGATATTCACTGAACAGCTTTGGGATATCAAGCCGTTGTACCTAAGTATTAGAGGCGAACAAAAAATTACACAGTACCTTCTCTCAGGGAATTGACAATAAATTGGGCAAGACAATTATTAAATAAAACAAACATACAAGTATACGCACATATCGCACATGCATGCACATGCATGAGAAGAACTAGCCTCGACCAAAATGATTATCTTCTGATTTTGGCAAAATAGATAATAAAGAGAATGGCTTAGTATGACTGTCTGGGTTACCTTCTTATTCCTTGTTGAACATTTTTCTGGTGTCCAAGAAAGCCATTTCTCTATAGTAACATCTCTTGTTTTGCCTTTTTATTTTTTTCCTTCCAGATTCTTCTGGTGAAGAATGGCAGACTGCCTCTGTGGCACTTGTTTGTTTATTCTACCAATAGTTCTTTCTATCTTAGACACAACCAGCCTAATGTACCCTCACCTACGCTTTCCCTACAAGTAGGTCTCTATTAACTTTCTCTTGCCGAGAGAAGAGAAGGCAAGTGCTCCTATTCTCCTGACACCTGCCTCCTTTCCAAAGATCTGACTACCCAACAGGTAACCATTTTTTCACATGCGATGAGTTTGTCATGTAATTATTTATTTTTTATTTTTGTAATACAGGTTTAAAATCGCTATTTAATATATTTGAAAGCTACGTTTACTTTGAAATTTTGTTTTTCTGACACTGACACATGTATAAAATTGCGTGTGTTCACATGTGTACTTTGTTAAGATTTTCCAGCTTTCATTCATGAACTTTTTATATTTAACATAATTGGAAAACACCCTATATAACTCCACTAACTTGTTAGATTACCCCATTTTTTCACCACTATGATTGTACAAAGATTTTCATCTTACAGAATCTCTCTACGTTCCTTAATTACATTCTCTTAGAGTTTATAGCCTTAGGATGATATCTATATTTTTCTCTAAAATTTTAAATCAAACTTCTTCAAAGCTATAAACTTAAGCCTAAATAATATTTATTGTTGAAATTCAGAAATGCGTAAAGGTATCTGCTGAATTGGTGAAGACAGACTGCCAGGAATCCATCTGAATATAAACAGAGCCAGACAAACTTTATCCAGCAATAAAATCCTAGTTTTTCCAAGATATAAGCATTTTGGAATGTGGTTTGATGCCTACCATGTAGATTATTGCCTCCCTGCCTCACGTTTTTGTCCTTATCAAGAGAAAGAACTGCAGGTAAAAAATGGAGGAAAAGACACAGGGGTACAAAGGGGCACAAGCATGTTGCTTTGATTTACAAAAAGTGGAGGCAGAGGAGAGAGAGAGAGAGAGATAGATGTCACCAATTTTATCAGTGAATACTTGTGGCATCGCAAGGCCTACTGGCAATGCAGAAGCAAAAGCACATGCATAAAAATAGTATCGAGTTAAAAAATGGAGACCTGGCTTGGTAGGATTTGCTGTGTACTACTCAGGCAATAAGGTGATATTTTCCAGAAGTGACAGCAGTGCCCAGTAGATGCCACATTGTAAAAGACTGAATTTGATTTTGACAACATGTGAATGAAACATGGGACATAAAGAAGTAGCTGCACATATGGCAAAGATTTAATAAGAAAGTTTCATTAATTAGGATAGGTTAAGTTATACAGTTCTGTCATAACAACTACAAAAGTTCAGTGGTTTAACCCTGCAAATGTATGTTTCTCCCTCACGGAAAATCATTAACGGGTCTATCAAATTCTCCAGGGCAGCTGTTCTTTGCGTAGCAAGTCAGTGATCCAGGCTCATGCAGGCTACAGCTTTCTCTGGCTGCAACATCAGTTAATGCAGCTGAAAAAGAGACACTGGAAGGTACACATTGACAAAATCTTCAGCCTGGAAGTGACAGATATCTCTTGTCAGGACTCATCATAAGGCCCCATCCAATCGCAATTGTCTCCTTCTTAACCTAGAAAGTCTGAAGCACAAATAATGTCTGAAACAGAGGTCTGGATCTTACATGAATAGATGAGAAAGATTTACTGAAATTTGGATTATTAAACTTAATATAATACGATGTGTAGCCACAGGCTGGTGAGGTCTAGAGAAGCTGTGTGTGTGTACGTAATTTCTGTTTATAAAATCACTAGATGTAATTATAAATGCTACATCAGTGGTTCTCGATCAGGGGCTGTTTTGCTCCCTAGGGGACATTTGGCAATGTTTGGAGATATTTGTGGTCGTCCTACTGGCATCTAATTGGTGGAGACCGGGGATGCTGGTAAACATTCTACAATGCACAGGATTGCCCCACAACAAAGAAATATGTGATCCAAAATGTCTATAGTGCTAAGATTGAGAAACACTGTTTTAAAGCAATGAAACTGAATAACGAAGGTGTAGCTGAGGTGCAGGTTTGAAGAAAATATCCACTAAGAATAGAAATCCATCTTCCAAAGTACAGTAGATATCTTAAGTCAATGACAATTATATAGTTCCCAAAAAGTAGAATGCACGTGTTCACAAAAAAAGGGGAGTAGGAGTAGGTGTGGCTATACTAACTTCCCAATAATCTACTCAGAAAACTTGCATTCCCTTTTCCATAACTCTAAGCTCTGTAAGTCTATTAGTCTTGGTTCCTAGAAGGGATAATTTTTTCACCAGATAACATAGCAAGAGTCCCTTTAAACTTTAAGGTATGGTTGCCTTGAGGCCTAAAGTTCCTTGTACCAAGAGACCAGCATATAAGGAAAAGAATTTTCACCCTACAGAGGTAATTGATTTGGTCATCAGGAGTAGTTAGAGCTGTTATTGCACACGGGAAAAGGGAAGGATATGTCTGACACCCAGGTAACACATAGGGATATTTCTCGGTACTTTACTATTTTTTTCCTTTTTAAAAAATTTTTCATTTGTGGGTACATATGCAGATTTGTTACATGGATATATTACACAGAGATCAAGTCTGGGCTTTTTGTGTAATCCTCACCTGGTTAGTGTGCTAATAGGTAAGAGATTTTGGGGGGATCACAATAATGTCTAAAATTAGTTTCTAGTGATTGTTGTACAACCCTGTGAATATACTAATAACCACTGAATTGTACACTTTAAATGATGACATGTATGATGTATGAATTATATCTCAATAAAGCTAAAATAATCCCCTACTAGACCTTCCTATGTCCTGTTGCTCATGAAATATACACATATATCACCATCATAACCAATTTATCACATCTCAGCTCAGAATGCCTTTCTTAAATTTCAAATGCTGAGAATTATCTGAATGGATTATGCATCTGCCTCTACCACTCCATTATCTTATTTTAAAATTTCGATTTAGTTTCACGATGATTCCTAGTCTTCGACACTTTCCAATTTTCCTCACTTTCCAATTCTTGTCACTTTCTCTTTATATCTTTATCGAGACTGTACTTCATATTGGGCATATCAAATCTTCTTCCTAGAGGTCAGGAACTTCTCCCCTTCTTGGTATCCCACCACATTTACTTTATCAATTACGATTTCAGTGAAAATAACCATTTTATATTCTCCAGCTTTTAATCCAAGTCTTCAAAGGAATGAAGGAAATTGAAGAAAAAAATACATGTATAATGCAACCATTGGGTACAAATTCATGGTATCTCTATATTAAATGCAACTGCAATATAACTTATCTTTCTTAGTTGAATATCTTTTCTTATATAGAGTTGCTGTCTCATGTATGGAACATCTGTCTCTTCACACTAGTGGTTGATCTTATTTTCTCCTTTGATGAAAGATGAACTCATCCTTTGAGAGCTTGCTCAGCTTACCTGTCATCAAGTTCAATGTGTTCCATATCTGCCAATGATGTGATCCTTCTCTCTTATCTCAGAGGACCAAATATTCTTATTATTTTTCAAAGTAAATCCTTCAATCTTTGTACTTGATCTCCCCTGTGTCATATTCTCCAGAAACTACCCACCATGTCTTTATATATTTTCAATTTGCTTCTTACCAGTGAGTGGTTCATCATAAATATTCAGGAATTCTCTATGAAAATAAACTTGTCCTTGATGCTACTTGCCCTCATTCCACTGTCTTTTCTACTAAAACAAACAAACAAACAAACAAAAAACAAACCCTAAAATATTGGTTATACCTTGCTTCTAGTGCTTCTTCTAGTCATTCTTCAGTTTATGATAAACTGTTTTCAATCTTAGTATTTTAAGAAAGGAATTGCCTCCTAAAAGTCACCAACATGAATGCAATAAGTACTTTATAGTGTTTTTCCATTTCTGCAGCTGCAACCCAATTAAACAGTTCCTTTTTGTGGTAATAATGTCATAACTTCCTTGCCATAGTCAGTTGATGGGCTTCTATTTTTTCACAATTTTCATTTTTCTTTGCTGTCTTTCCTTCACTGTTTTCCATTTTGCAGACTTTCATACAGTTTTCTTCTACATCATTGATCGTTCCAGTCCATGGATGACATGGGCCTTCCTTTCTAACTCCAGATTCCATTTTGATCTTTAAATCTTTCCACCTACCTTAAGAAGACCTCCCTAAAAATCACACAACATCAAAATCATCATGCACATTCCCAACCTGAGCCTTGATCCTTGTACCCTATGTCAATCAATGTCCTCACCATTCTCTTAGTCACTCATGCTTTGAAGATCAGGCTCATCTTCCACACTCTCTTTCTGGACTCTCTATATTGAATCAGTGGCCATATACTACAGATTTTGACTCTTTAAAACTTTGACTCTTATTTATTTTATTAATCATCCAGTTCAATAACTTTTCACCTCTTTCCCGAGCTTTTGTGATATCTACCAACCTGCTTCTAAATTTTCCACCTCAAAAAATATGATCTACATTGTCATCAGTTGTTATTCTGAATCCAGATTTTATCAAGCCACTGATATAAAAACTGAATGTGACAATGATGTTCTTATTCTATGCTTGTCCTTATTCTAAGCAAAACAATTCAGGTACAGTATCTCAGCTATACTCAGGTAAATCTTTAAAAGAAATAGTCTTATCTTCAACAGCAAGAATGATGAACTTGCCCAAGTCATACAGTTAGTAAGTGATAGAGGTGAGAGGTGGAATCTAAACCCTGGTCAGAGTCCAGAGACCAATACAGACTGCCAAACATACTTAAAATAAACTTCACTGGCTTTCTTCGACTGAAATGTAAATTCCTAAATTGGACATTCAATTATTGATTATATAAGATGGAGTATTCATCCATAAGATGAATGAAATTTCATCCACAAGATTAATGTCATTCATCTTTTTCAGGTTTATATCTCTTGCAACCTTTGTTCTTTCTGCAATAAGCACTCACATAAATAAAATCAATGTACAGTATTTCTTTGGGCTTTGATTTCTACATAGGTAAAATATTCTGTAAATAATCTCTGAGAACTCATTCAAATCTGATATTATATGATTCTATACTATTTTTCAAACTATAAAAATTTCAAACTATTGCCCTAGCCTACTAAAATAAACAATTCATAAACAAGCTTGGTTTTTCTTGTTTCTTTCCTTCCTTTGGCTCATACTTTTTCCTCTACCCTGAAATCACATCCTATGACTCTACTTGTCCAAACCTTTCACAGATCTTCAAGGGCGTGCTCAAATGTCACTTTCTCCATAAAGCTTTGTCTAACACCATAAGAATAATTATAATATACTTATCCCTTCCAGCCTGCTATTCAATTTGTACTTGTAGTATGATAGAATACACACTACCTTACATTTCAATTAGCATTTTGCTTTCCTATCTCATTCACTGGATAAAAAGTTCACTTAACTAAGCAACTATATTCTACCTTAATTACCATCTAGCCTACTTGACTGCTATAATTATGTTTCAAACAGTAACCACTCAGTAAATTTTTAATAAGCGTGTTGATTCCCAACTCACTAACTTGATTCACTTTCACATGTTTTTAGCTAAATGGAAGAACAGTTTAGCATAGTGGTTAAGAGATCAGATGGTGTGTATTTCAATCCCTAGCCCACAGTCTACTTTAACTCTTTGAACCTTACTTTCTTCATGCATAATATGGTGATAATAACAGTACCTACCTCGTAGGGTTTTATGAGATTTGAATCAATTCCTATAAAGAACAAGAAGAGTTCCCATAATGTTATAAATACTCAATCAATGTTAGCTATTATTCTTGTATATTTTAAAACAAAGATAAAGATTTTAAAGAGAGATATAAAATACTTTCCAACAAATGGACTTTTCTGTGCTTTGTACAGGACTTCCTGGCAGGTGAAAAATAACAATAAACTTAATTAAGGGGTGACTTTTCTGGTCAGTATAAAGAACAGAGCAGTTTTAATCCTGGCAAGAAACAGGGTCTGGAAGCTTTTCATATTCAATCATTTTCTTTAACATGAATAAGTCTAGTGCTCCATTAGTTCTGGAGAGTATAATAGAATCAGTTCTATAATAGGGACATTAAGCCCTCTTACATTATAGGAAATGATTGAAAAAGACTGCCAGGCTCTTATTTCCTTGCCAAAATATGGCTATGAATGTTCAACAGTGACATCAAGCCTGATAAAAACTTTTTCTTTAAATAGCTAGAAACCCAAGTGGCAAAATAGAACTTGGTCTTGAACAAGAATAGGAATGGAAGGAAGTAGGCATGACCCTGTGTCTTAAAGCCTGTGCTTACATAGAGACATCACTCTAAGACGTTTTAATTAATATGAAATGATATTTACATTGCTTGTTTTGAATTTGCATTGCAACTGTATGTCAAAATTGAAATAAGTCAACATCAGCATTCCAAGTAAAACAGTGACAATTTTTATCTATCTTATCTATCTAATGTTGACATTAGAAAGTGTCAGCTCTATCATAGTAAATTAGGGAAATTTTAGCTTCATCTTCCTTTTTTTTTTCCTTTTTTGAGAGTTGAGCTTATTTTCCTTTTATTACATTCCTTACTACCTCATTTCTTAAAGGTGCTAATTTGTCTATTCATGACACACTGCTGTCTGATTTGAGAGAGGAAATTTTGAGTCAACCTTATACCCATTAGGAAAATTCAATGCAGACATTTATAAGGCTTGCTCCAATCCCTTGTAATTAGTAATATTTTGTGTGGGGCTTATGAAATAGAGAAAAGAATGAGGCAAATGACCATCTGGAGACAGAAAATCCTCCCAGAGAAGTACTCTGAGGCATGGAGCAGGGAGTAGGGTATACCAAACTGAGAGAAAATATTTAACCCATACACACACAGACATCCCTTTAATAAAACATAAATTCATGAAGCTGACCCTACAACCATCCTTTCCTTATAAAACCTGTCCTATTATTTAATACTTTACAGTCTCACTTCTCATATATAGACTGCTCATATTCCATCCACTGAAGTGAGATACAGACTTCAGAATAATTCCCCAGCTGGATTTCCCTTCTGCTCCCCATCCACAGTCCCATAAATCCATACGGATTTGTATGGATTCAGTGAACCCATACCCATACCCATATCTGCCAGTGAACCAAGATAACTAGCATAAGCTCTGACTTCTACATTACAAGTAAAGGAGTTATTTCCTCTACTTTTGGCCTCAGTGTTCTTTATCAGCCCCAACATCTCATTATTCACAGAGACATTTTAAAATATGGAATTCAAAAGTGAAGCCGAAATTTTTCAGTGGCACTACAAATTCATATCCTCCCAATACTTTAAGTCCAACAGATTTCCTAATTTAACCTTCCACTTCATTTAACAATCTAACAAAGCCTTTGATAACAGCTTCCCATGTTCCTTTTTTATTTTTAAAGAAAACCATGAGTGCTTTTTCAGATTTGTTCTTCACTGAGCATTATCAGATCTTAATAATTCAAGAAGAGAGAACAATTGAAAAAACTCAAAGAGACGTGCTTGGAGATATGATCAGGCTAAAATAAAGATAGATAAGTTTTGTCACATTATTATGAGACATATATTCCCAAAATTTTCAAGGAATCTAAGAGGTGATTTTAACAGTATCAATACACACCAAAAGTACAGATTTTTATTTCATACTATTTCCCAACCTCCACTGACCTACCACCATATCCTTGGCTATGGCAGAGAAATGTCTTCTGTCCTTATAAATAAAGGAACTCTAGTTTGAAATTCTGACTTGAAAAATTAGAGAAAACCTAGAAGTAACAATTTAAAGGTCACTTGAACCCCACCTCCCAGGACCCATATAATATTTTATAATATGCCAAGGGTATGTTTATAGTAAGTGGTGGTATTGGTGAAAATTGAATGTAAGTGGAAAGTGGCATAAATTTACTTTGTGATTTTTTTTCATGTATATGTGTGTTATTACTCTCTTTTAGACTGGTTGAGGGGAAAGAGGCAGAGCAAGATGCCCAAATAGAATCCTCTGGTGATCCTTCTCCAACAGGAACAGTAAATAGTTATCCATGCAAGAAACCACCTTCATAAGAACCAAAAATAAGTTGAGTGATCACAGCTCCTGGTTTTAACATTATGTCAAGGAAAGAGGTACTGAAGAGGGCAGGAAAGACAGTCTCGTATTGCCTACAGCAACCCACCCCATCCTCCAGCAGCACCATGCCAGCGCTGGGTAAAAAAGTCTCTATTGGGGGAGGGAGAGTGAAGTGGTTGTGGGACTTTGCATTGGAACTCAGGGCCATCCAGTCATAGGGAAACACAACACAGGGAAGAATGCTGTAGCCACCTACAGAGGGAGCATTTAGACCAGGCCCAGCCAGAGGGGAATCTTCCACCCCAGTGGTAGAAACCCAAATCCTGGCAAGCTCCAATACCAGCTGATGAAAGTGGCCTAGGGCCCAGAATAAACTTGTAAGGCAGTCAGATCACAAAGACTGTAGAACTTGGGCAATTCCTGCAGCTGCACTGGGATGGAAGGCAGTGGACTTGGGGTGCACATGACTCCATGAGATACCAGCGGCAATGGCCAAGCCAGTGCCTGTCTCACCCCTGAGCCATACAGCTCAGGGAGAGTCTTATTCTGCTTGGAGAAAGGAATAGAAAGAGTACAGAGGACTTTGTCTTGCAGCTTGGGTACCAGCTCAGCCACAGTAAAATGAAGTACCAAGCAGATTCCTGAAGTCCCTGACTCCAGACCTTATCTCCTGGATGACATTTCTAGACCCACTCTGGTTCAGAAGACAACCCACTGCCCTGAAGGGAAGGACCAATTCCTGGCAGTATTCACCACCTGCTGACTAAAGAGCACTTGGGCCTTAAAGAAATAACAGTGGTAGCCAAGTAGCAGTTGCCATGGGCCTTGGGTGAGACTGGGCTGGCTTCAGGTGTTACCTGGTGCAGTCCCGGCTGTGGTAGCCATGAAGGAGTGCTCATGTCACTCCTCTCGCAACTCTAGGAAGCCCAGCAGAAAGAGTGAGATTTCTTCTGTTTGGAGGAAAGTGAGGGAAGAGAGTGAGAGACTTTCCCTGGTAATCCAGGGAATTTTCCCTTATTTTACTTAAGTCCGCAAAGGTGGTACCGCCAGGAGTCTGCAAGAGCTGTAGCATTACTGGGCCTGGGATGCCCCCTAGTGTTAATACAGCTGCAGTGGCCAAAGACACAGACTACGACATTCAATTCCCTTTGAATACCTGGAAAGCCTTCTCAAAAAGGACAGATACAAACAAGCCCAAACTGTAAAGATTAGAATAAATATCTAACTCTTCACTGCTAAGATATCAACAAACATCCACAAGCATCAAGAACATCCAGGAAAACATGACCTCACCAAATGAACTAAATAAGGTACCAGTGACAAATCCCAGAATAATAGAGATATGTGATCTTTCAGACAGACAATATGAAATAACTGTTCTGAAGAAGCTCAATGAACTTCAGGACAACAGAGGGAAATAATTCATAATTCTGTCAGAGAAATTTAACAAAGAAATTGAAATAATTTAAAAAATCAGAAATTCTAGAGCTGAAAAATTCAACTGACAAACTAAAAAATGCATCGGATTCTTTTGGCAGTAGAATTGATTAAACAAAAGAAAGAATTAGTGAGATTGAAGACAAACTATATAAAAATATACAGTCATAAAAAAAGAAAAATGTATAAAAAAGAATGAAGCATGGCTATAAGATCTAGAATACAGCTTCAAAAGAGCAAATCTAAGAGTTATTGGCCTTAAAAAGAAAGTAGAGAGAGAGAGATTGGGGTAGAAAGTTTATTCAAAGAAATAATAACAGAGAACTTTCCAGATGAAAATCAAAAGATTCTGTGAACTAAATGATAATGGGGATACAAGTTATCAAATTCTGTAGGATACAGCAAAAGCATTCCTGAGAGGAAAACTAATAGCATTAAATGCTCACATCCAAAAGACAGAAAGCTCACAAATTGACAAACTAATAAACCATCTAAAGTAACTGGAAAAGGAAGAGAAAATTAATTCTAAACCTAGCAGAAGAAAATAACTAAATCAGAGCAGAACTAAATGAAATTGAGAACAAAAGAACTATACAGAAGATCAATAAAACCAAAAGTTGATTTTTCAAAAAGATAAACAAAACTGATAGCCCTCTTGCTAGATTGACAAGAACTAGAAAGGAAAGGACTTTTATAAACTCAATCAGAAATGAAAAGGGAGAGGTCACTACAGACATCACGGAAATACAAAACATTATCTTTGAATACTATAAAAATCTATATGCCCAAAAGCTACAAAATGTGGAAGAAATGGACAAATTCTTGGAAACACACAATCTCCCTAAGCTCAATCAGGAGGAAATAGAATTCCTGAACAGATCAACATCAAGTGTAGAAATTGGAGCAGCAATAAAAAATCTTCCAAAGGACAAAAAAAGTCCTGGACCAGATGGGTTCGCACCTGAATTTTACCAAACATACAAAGAACTCATATATATACTGCAGAAATTATTCCAAAACATTGAGAAGGATGGTAGCCTCCCCAACTCATTCTACGAAGCCAGTATCACCTTGATACCAAAGCCAGGAAAGAACACAACAAAAAAAGAAAACTAAAGACTGATATCCCTCATGAATATAGATGTAAAAAAACCTCAACAAAATCTTAGCAAACTGAATCCAATAGCACATCAAAAAAATAATTCATCATGACCAGGTGGGCTTTATCCGGGAGACACACGGCTGGTTAAACATATGCAAATCTATAAATGCAATTCACCACATAAATAAAAGCAAGAACAAAGACCATATGATTCTCTCAATAGATGCAGAAGAATCATTTTTATGATAAAAAAGCATTTTTATGATAAAATTTTTATGATAAAAACCCTTAACAAAATAGTCATAGATGGGACATTCCTTAAAAATTTTTCAGACCATATACAATAAACCCACTGCTGATATCATATTGAATGGGGAAAAATTGAAAGTATTCCCATTTAGAACTGGAACCAGATAAGTTTGCCCACTATCTCCATTTCTAATCAACATAGTGTTGAAAGTCTTTGCCAGAGCAATCAGACAAAAGAAGGGAATTAAGGGTGTCTGATTCAGGGCATAAGAGGTCAAACTGTCATTCTTTGCTGATGATACGTTATTACATCTAGAAAATCCCAAGGATTCAACCAAGAGACTCCTGGAATTGATAAACAAATTCAGTAAAGTCTCCAATACAAGATTAATGCACACAAATCAGTGGCATTCATATATGCCAATAACAGCCAAGCGAAAAATCAAATCAAAGGTGCAACACCTTTCACAATAGCATCAAAGAAAATTAAATAGTTAGGAATAAATTTAATGAAGGAGGTAAAAGATATATATAGGGAGAACTATGAAACACTGAGAAAAGAAATTATGGAAGAAGTATACAGATGGAAATCCCTACCATGCTCATGGATTGGTAGAATCAATATTGTTAAAATGTCCATTCAACCTAAAGTGATCTACAGAATTAACGCAATCCCTATCAAAATTCCACCATCATTCTTTACAGATTTAGAAAAAATAATTCTACACTTCATCTGGAACCAGAGAAGACCTCATATAGCCAAAGCAATCTTAAGGAAAAAGAACAAATTGGAAGGCATCAGTCTACCAGACTTCAAACTTTATTAATCTATTTTTTTTAGAGATGTGATCTTGTTATGTTGCCCAGGCTGGTCTTATACTCCTGAGCTCAAGGAATCAATCCTCCTGCCTCAGCCT
>CAUYSK010052445.1:0-53249 GCA_963575035.1 Avahi laniger
AACAGTTTAATCCTGAACTCCAAGTCTCCTTAGCAGGATAGCAATTATATCTGATAAATCGATGTTAAGAAGTCATATATCTGTGCAAAAACATATTTCTAATTAAACATCTTTCACAAAAATCAACTCACAATGGATAACAGATTTAAACCTAAGGCATGAAACTATAAGAATTCTAGAAGAAAATGTTGGAAAAACTCTTATGGACATCAGCCTAGGGAAAGAATTTATGAAGAAGACCCCAAAGGCAATCACGGCAACAACAAAAATAAATAAATGGGACTTGATCAAATTAAAAAGCTTCTAGATAGCCAAGGAAACTATCACAAGAGCCAACAGAGAACCTACAGAATGGGAGAAAATATTCACATGCTACACAATAAAGAGCTAATAACTAAAATCTTCATAGAACTCAGTAAAATAAAAAAAAAAATCAACAAGAAAAAATCAAACAACCCTATTAAAAAGTGGGCAAAGGACATGAAAAGAAACTTTTCAAAAGAAGATAGGTGAATGGCCAACAAACATATGAAAAAATGCTCAACATCTCTAATCATCAGGGAAATGCAAATCGAAACCACAATGAGATATCACTTAACTCTAGTGAGAATGGTTTTTATCAAAAAGTCCCAAAATGACAAATGCTGGCATGGATGAGGAGAAGTAGGAACACTCACACACTGCTGGTGGGACTGCAAACTAGTACAATTTCTATATAAAGTAATATGGAAATACTTCAAAGAGCTACAAGTAGAACTACCATTTGATCCAGCAGTCCCATTGCTGGGCATCTATCCAAAGGAAAAAAAGACATTCTGTAAAAAAGACATCTGCATTTAAATGTTTATGGCAGCACAATTCACAATTGCAAAGATGTGGAAACAACCCAGTGCCCATCAATATAGGAGTGTATTAATAAAATGTGGTATATGTATATCATGGAATTACACTCAGACACAAAAAACAATGATGATCTAGCACCTCTTGTATTATCCTGGATGGAGCTGGAGCCCATGCTACTAAGTGAAGTATCACAAGAATGGAAAAGCAAGCACCACATGTACTCACTATCAAATTGGTGTTAATTGATCAACACTATGTGCACACATGGAAGTAACATTCATCGGGTATCAGGCAGGTGGGAGGGGGAGTAAGGGAGGGGTATACTCGCACCTGATGGATGAGGTGCGCACCGTCTGGGGGATGCACATGCTTGTAGCTCTGAATCGGGCAGGGCAAAGGCAATACATGTAACCTAAACATTTGTAGCCCCATAATATTCTGAAATTAAAAAAAAACAAAACAGAATTTATAAAACTAAGGCTGTGAAAAATGAATATGCATACACATAAGTATATGTGTATGCATATGTTTGTATGTATGTGAATGTACTTGTACACACATATATAATACACATATATAGAAAATTTTCGATAATTGTACAATCGTAATTTCATGTAGGTGTCCCTTGTCAATATAAACAATATCTGTATGAGACTTTCAAAAGGATAAAACACGTACAGAAGATCTATTCTTTCTAGGAATTGCTGCTTTGCTTTTGGGAATCATTGAACTTGGCCCTGAAATCAACCAGCGTTAAGAATTTCGCTAAACTAACTCACTTACTTAAACTAATCTTTTTGAGAAGAAATGCTCAGACCTGAGCTAGATTTGAGACTATCTGATCATCTTAGCACAACTCAAAGAAAATATAAGAGGATCTATCTTAAATTACAGGGGTTTTACACATTAGCAAAGTTTCCCTCCCTATGCTCTAGGCTTAATGTTGCTGACAGATACACTTACTTTGACATTGCTTGCAATTACATCTCTTCTCCGTATCTATGTTTTTGGATTCTGCATGTTGAAATTCCCCTCTCTACCATGATTTTAATTTAGAAAGATATTGGCAATATTTTCTAGTGGAATTTTTAAAATGGGACTAGAACAAGATCCATCAAGACAATAAAGTAAAAAGAAAAACAACAAAGTGCTCCAAATTTATTTCTCTTCATTAGCTTCTTCAACTTCCTTCCTCCCTCCCTTACCTCCTTCCCTTCTTCCTTCTTTCCATCTTAGTAACTTTATGCTAATCTTGTACCACTCTGAAATCAGTTTTAGAATGACTAACGATACAACAGCACCAGAAACATTTTTTCCTTTCTAGAAGACTGAAAAAATGGAGTCCTGAATATTTGATCTCAGAAATAGTTTCTAGGTTAATTCCTTTTTAGAAAATTTGGAATACGTATGAGATGTAAGCAAGAAGTTTTAAGGATTATTAATTTTTCCATGGTGAATCATTACAGATGATAAAGGCTGCCATTAACCTTGGTCCATTTTGAGAAAGCCTGTAAGTTATAAATTACCCCCAGGATTTTTTAACATTTTCTCTTAAGAGTTTAGTTTTATGGAGAGAAATATAAAAGAAAAAAAATTAACTACACAAAATTTTAAATATCACAAGGAGGTATCTAAAATAAATACAGTAGAATTACTGACGATAATTTGGGGGTGGAAGGAGAAAAATGTAATTACACATATTAGAAAAGTTATATTCCAACTGGCAAGTAAAGTAAAATAATCAAATGGAATTTTTAAAAGTCCTAATATGCATTATTTCAAAGAGTTGATATATAAGATAATTGTATTCTTCTTTAGGTCCCTGATTACATACATCTGTTAAACATATCATATATTCATAATTATATAAGAACAGGTTCAGAACAGAAAAGTGAAAAATCAGAAAAGATGAGTATGTGTGTTTGTGCATGTACATTTGTGTATTTTAGGGTTTAGCTTTTCATATGTCACAGAATTTCATTCTCTAATGTGTTTTAGTAAATTCTTCGTACACTTTATCCCCTTAGATTTAAAAGAGCATTGGAGTGTTTGCTAGCAAACAATTACATAGATTACATCGTCACTTTTCCTAGCGACAGAGAAGATAGAATCCCGTTTTGCAGTGACCTGAGGACTTCTCATATTCTTTTAACATCGTAAGAGCAGATAGTGCCACAGAGGCTGTCATCCCCATGTACATTTAAATATCTTCCGACTTTACACTGCAAATGTAATCTAAACAGGGATGTGAATAAAAGGAGGGCTTCTTTTGAATAGGCTCACTTTAAATGTTAACATAATAAATTATTTTAAGACTTTCAAATTTAAAGTAGCATTTTGATACATCTCAGCTGATCTGGTTTCTGTTAGTTGAATTTGTTCATTTCTTCCATCATTCTTAGCATGATTGTGTGCATTTCTGTGGAATATTCTGGATTGAGGGGCCTTGTATTATACAGAATGTGTTTTCTTTGCTATTACCACTAATATGAAGTACTGTGTTGGAAGGAATGAAATTTTCAAAAATACAGGATGGTGATTTTGAAAGTTCTTATTATAAAATTTTTACAAGAACATTTCTCTATATAAGTATACCCATATACAAAAATCCATTTTTCTATCTTCAGATGGAGTCAAATGACAGAGATGAAAATATCAGTGTTATAGAAAATCATTAATAATAGATATCTTTTCATTATCTTTACTAGGAAGAAATTGATTTTTCTAGGAAATATTCTGAAAACAATTCAGTTGATACAAAAACATTACCAAGACCAGAACATCACTCTTAACAAGTTAAATTTTTCTCCTTATCAATTTTCATAAAGGATAAAAATGTACTACCAATTGTACTTTAGATCCTTTGTTAGAAAAAAGAAAATTTATCCATCATGGAATCATGTGTTAGACTTCAGGTATAATTACTTAAAATTAGAATATGTGCTTAGAACATAACAAAAAGGAAACAATGTAAAGAGAAGGTGTGATTTATACAGAATTTTTCTGCAAAGGGAAAGCATTTCCAAAAAACAATACAATGTTTGAATTAATCTGATTTCTTTCTTTATTGCATGTCTATAGTGGATGAGAAATTTCCTTAGAGACTTGACAGGGCTGGTGCCTAATTAACTCTCCAGAAAACACTGTGCCGTCGGGTGTGACCATAAATTAATTGGAAGGTTAAGGGGGAGAAAATGGACTCAGTTCCCACAATGTACTTTTGCCTACAACAAGTCCCCTTTTCTCATTTAAACACAAACCATACACATAGCAAATCTAATTGTTGCCCAAAAGATTTGTTTTTTGTCCACGTTAGGCGCACTTTACCAGACCAAACAGGTAAACACATTTCTGAGTTTCATTTCTCAATGTAGAAATATTTCATTAAACCACTGACTCTAAAATTACTGTATCTTTTCAGTCACTTCGATTCTATGATTCTATGTAGTGTACAAGGCCAAACATCATGTGAAAAACCCTCTACTGAGAATAACTAGCAAGTAGTGATCCAAATATACTTCTTGTTATTTCTAAGTCCGCCATAGGTCATAATGAATGATTACTTAGGTCTCTTAAAACACTTCATTTAGTGAAATCTAGAAATATTTAAAAGGCCAAAGTGGTACAATCAACCTCCTATTGGCAAATTAAGAGAGAGAAAACGTTGTCATGTTATAAAAATACAAAACTTGAAACAGTTAGCAAATGAAATTAGAATAGGAAAAAAGAATGGGGCAAAAACAACTACATACTCTGAATCTACCTTAATCAATAGTATATGCTGATTTTTTTCAAGGATCACTGTTAAAGATAAATTTAACAGCAATTTATTTTTGCTTAAATTTGAATCCCTAGTTTTACTAGTAATGTATACCCTTATCTATGAGATCACAAACTCTAAATTTTATTAGAAAACTCTGATATATTTTCATAAGATCCTCAGCACTGAGATGTTTAAGATATTCAAATTTGTGTAATCACCTCTGAAGTATTTGAAAAGATGATTTTGTTATTCTAAAAGCTTAGTCACACATATCTATATAAAAAATTTTTAAAGTGCAATATGAAGCCTGAATTGTAATTGAATTGACTAGAATTAGGCTCCAGAAAATATAATTAATATATGAAAAGAAAATTAAACTCTTTAATGCCTATCACTTTGTAATTGAGTACTTTAATTTCTGTTAATACTGTTCTTTTCAATATATAATTATATAAAAGAATACAAGTCACAAAGCCTCTAAATAAAAATAAAATCTCTTACTCATTATTATTACACATGTATTCATAACTGAAACGAAGAATCTGCTGGCTCCTTATTTGACCCAATCAGAATTCAAAGCTAAGAAAGGAAACTCAAGACAAAGAAGCAATCTGCTGAAGACCTTTATCTTCCCAGTTGGAATCTGTCTACAGAGCCAGAGTCATTGGACATCCCTTTAGAAAGAGTGAAAGGATCTAGTGACCAGTTGGTTTCAGCAGCGTATTGTCTTTTGATAGCCTCATGTCTTCACAGATTATCTTTGTGAGATTTATTCTTTTTCTAACATATTTCTCCCTTTCTGGTCTTAAATCCAGTTTACTGGGAAATCGTCAGCCTGCAAGCCATATTCGGCCTCCAGACAGACTTTGTTTGGCCTGCACATTGTCAACTATACAATGTTTTAAAAAATAGCAGCTGGCTTTGCGCACTTTAAACACATACACATGCAGAGCTCCTCCTGAAAAAACTGGAAATTTAGGTGACCTAAGACCTTTTCCCACATGACAGCAATTAGTTTGTGTGAAGCTATCCAGAGACCAGACATGTATCTCCAGTTTTCTACAGTTTCCTTTATCCCTTATTGTCTTACTGATCCCACCATGAAGGACAGGCTCCTATTAACACCTCAGCTTCAGGATGCTCTGTGTTACACTCAGTCTGTGAGAATCCGAGTGAAAGACTTCTGGGTCAGCTGTTTCTTTCCTAGCTCCACCTTGCAGCCTGGGTCACATGACCAATGCCTTGATTCCGCATCTGGGTCCCTACCTTGGAACTCAACGTTTTCCTATGTTTTTATATTTCTTTGTCTCACATTTCATTCCTTCTACCCTATCCTCAGTTCCATTAGAACATGCCAGCTCCAGTTAATTTTTTACTAATTTTTATTAAACAGATTTTCATTATTTCTCCCTCACGTCATTCATATGTAGGTAAATCTTTTACCACTGTAGAACTTACATGTTGGTTTTTAAAAGAGACGGAAAATTAGAAGCAAGTTAATAGCATAACATGGAAATAATATTAAGGAACAAATTTCCCATGAATATATTCTGCTAAAATATTTGGTTGCAGAAGCGTTCCCTCAAAGACTCTTTGTTTAAGCAAAGGTTCAGAGAAACAAGCTTATTGCACTGTGTAATACCAGCCTACTGTGACAAAGACTTCCCATTTGTCCTTTGCTTAAAAGTATTCTTTTATATGAAACATATAATTGTTTAAGAGCCCAGCTTCAAAGTCTAAATGTGTGTGTGTGTGTGTGTGTGTGTGTGTGTGTGTGTGTATGTGTGTTTTCTAACAGCGTTTTCAATGAAACACAATAGTGGCAGCTTTGAAATGCATATTGAGTATCTGGCAATAAAATTCATGCTTTCTCAATAACTGATATGGTTATGGTTGAAAGAAAAGACAGGTCACAGGTTCTCTTTGAATTTTCATTACTATGCAAAATTTAATATTTCAGTTGCATTGTTCCACAAACGGACTCACCCTGGCAATGTACTCCTTCATCATACCCGTCTGAGCAGTCCAAGACACCATTGCACAGTTGGGATAAATGAACACATTTTTTGGTACCAAGGCAAGCAATGTGATTGAACGGGCACTTGATTTCTACTTCCTCAGGACCTGAAAAAAATGTGAAAACAAACAGAATGCTGTGTGTTAGCTTCACTTTTTAAATAGTAAAACTGTTAAGCACAAGAAATTACTAGCATTAATTTACAAAACAAAACTATAGAAAATACTACCAGAGGGCAGCTCTGATTCTCAAAAACACAAAAATTAGCCTATGTTATAAAAACCTAATTTCTAAAAGCTGTATAGGAAAGGAAATATTGTGTAGTTTTTCAAACAACGAATTCAAGTAATGAATACAAATATTCTTTTCAACCACTAAAGTAGCATGGATTTAAAATCTGAGGGTTGATTTGAGTCATTTTTCTATCTCTTATCCCTATCTAGAAAAGTTGGGCAAGATACTTAAACTCTTTGAGTCTTAATATCCTCAACTGTGAAATATGGATAATGGCTCTTGGCAGGTCTCATTAGAATTATATCAGGTAACATGAACAAAAAGGTTTTAGTGGAATTTAAATGAAGTTGTATCAATCTAAGTTATTTTTACTCTGTTCCTTAAGGGTATGAAGAACAGTTAGTTATAAATGTATTTATGTATGAATTCTATTGTTTAAAAAACTTTTGCTGAGCAACTATAATGCAATAGAATTTGCAAAAGAGGTAGGAGGCAATGATGAACAGGGCACTCTCATTGAGCTTACCTGCCAGTGGAAACTACTTTGTCTAATCACCTATTCTGTTTTTAAAGATATGCTTAAGTCAGAACACAGAGTTTTTTCTCGAGATTCACCAAATCCAAACTTTATCAAACATCCAATTTGTATGTTTTTCTACCTAAATTTCAGGTTGCTGTTTCCCAAATCCTACTTCTATAGACACTCTCCAAGTTCCCCATATGATTCTTTGTCTCATCTAGCTCTCCCAAATCCAAAGTGCAGTAATACCAATATGACTACAATCATGTATTAATTTGACACTGATCATTGCAATAGCTCTGATTCTATGGTCAGACACACTTAGGTTTTAATCACAGCTCTGTGAATTCCACGAAACATTAATTTATTTAATCAAATAATCATTTTCTTATCTATAAAATGGGACCATCAACTAAGCCTACTTTGTAAGGTTATGAATATCAAAAGTTTTGACTACAAAGCACTGAGTAGTGAGATACAGGCTCAGAGTAGGAATTCAGCATGTGTTAGTCATGTTAATAAATGCGCCATTGCAGTGTCATTAACACACTCTAGCAGATTCCTGGGTTCAAATACTGTCCCCACCAGTTGTAAGCTGAGTGCCTTGGGCAAGTTAAATGCCATCTCTGTATTACTGCACAGGGTTGTGATGAGGATTATATCAAAAGCTCTTAGTACACTTACACTGCCTGGTGAGCACTAAATAAGTGTTTGCTGTTATCACAGTTAACTAAAGGATGTTCTAAGAAGGGAAGTTTCCTTCTGGTAAATACTTACATCTCATAACTTTCCTTTTTTTTTTTTTTTTTTACAAGTCCTTCACCCTCAAAAAAACAAATCAAAATTTTCATATTTTACTTTTACTATTTATTTGAGGCAAAATAATAATGAAAAGGCCAATTTGACATATCTAGGATATGCAAAATTATGAGAATTACAGAAGATATTAATAAGACAAAATTAGAAAACAACAAAATATACTAGATAAGCAAAAAAAAAAACAAAAAAAAAACCAGAAAAAGAAAAAAAGAAAAACTGGAGTTGCCAAAGGTAAAATATATATTTTGAAATACCTTATCAAATATGAATTAAAAGTGTAAGTGATTTTGTTTGATGCTAAAATTGCTTTCTCTCAAACTTTTGTGTTTTGGGGGATGTAAACAAAATTTTATGGTGTAGCTTCACTAGCTGAAGTGTTGACACTAACAGTTTTCTCTGTAATTTTCACGTATATTTATATAACTACTGCTATACAAGGCTATTAATTTTGTCAAACACCTGTCACCCCAAATGTATAACTCATTTTACTGTAATATGCTTCTGTAACTTAAGTATCAATATTTCTAAAAATATACATTTATTTCCATATATATTTATATGCGTGCATATATATATATATGATTAAAGTACAAATACACAAATTTGAATCCAAATTACAGAAATAAAAGTAAGCAAAACATTTTTCACTGAGAGTTTCTAGCTATTTAATCTTATATTTGTAAGATTATCATAAATTCATGTAAAAATAAAATTGGGGAAAAATATAAATTAATCTCAAAAAGCCATAAACTTATATGAACAACAGTTATAAAGTAGGTCTTTTTAAAATTAATTCACTGATTTCTAAAAATTTAAAAACACAAATGCCTGAATAAATGTCAAAGCGGTGTTTAGGCCAGTTATATTTAGGCCTCTGTAAAAATTCCAAAAATAACCCCAGAAATTACACTTCATAAACCTGGGAGATTTTAGAAGTTTTATAGTTAGAAACCAAAAATGACTCAGCAGTTCTCATAAATAGCAAGAGTTTTTATAAAATGATATATGTGTTGGTTCAAATGAAAGTATAATTTTTCATTTTTAAGTTTATCAGGTTAACAGTGGAACACAATAGTTGAAGTAAAATACACATCAAAGGGCCCAAAGAAAGGATCAGCTACTTAAGATTTTGATAAAATAGAAAAAGTATTTAAATTTCTTAAAGGCAATATATGAAAGAACTATTAGATTATTTGTAGCCATAACATGTAGGGACAATAGAGAAATTAATTTGGGAGAACTAAAGAGTTGCTTGGTTTATAGACTAGCCACTATAGTCTTCCCCGTCTTTGATATACTTTTGTCTTGGTTTCCATTACTACTAGGTAATCCATAAGACAGCTGGACCTAGCTAGATGCATTGTACCCTAACCAGTCCTTTCCAAATTTTCGTATCAAAGCACATTGAGACAATGATAATATTTGCAAGGTACACTGAAGTAAATAACAGAGATTATTTGTATGGGTTGCCCCAGGCCTTATTAATGAAACTTATAACTGAGGGAATCAATATTTCAAATCCCTTGACCAGTGCTAGGATACTTCAGTTGGAAAACTCTGCTAAAACCAGTATTTTATTGTTCTTTCTGGAAAGTGGGGATAGAGACAGGGCAGTTTGAGACGTAGCAATGCCTGCCTCAACTGGAATTCTCGAAGCAGCCAGGCAATATGATTATTTAGTGTACTGTTGCTTAGGGGAATAAGCCATCTTTGATTCCCAATGATCATTTGTGCAGTGAAAGTGTGTATATCCCATGAGGCACCTTTAGTCCATCCTGGAAAGGGATAAAAGAGCCTACCTGATCACTACATCTACCCATCCATCTGTGTGACAAGAAGCACATGTGATAAGGCAGGCTGCATGAATTCCTGAGAATATGTCGAAGTTCCATTAAATTAAAGGATTCACCTCATGAAGACCTTTAGGCATTCAGAACATGTCACAGCCAGACATCAAAAACTGGACATGGCAAGGAGCATGATCAGAGGTTCTCTGATATATATAGTATTACCTCTTTAGTTGCTGAATCATCAGTAGTCGGGGGCGTGGGATAGAATTGGGGTGACAAGGGGTAATAGTGGTTGGGGAGACATAAGAAGTTTCAAAATAGTATAAAGACACTTTAAATTTTTAACAAGTGTTGTAGTCCTGATGAGAATATTATCTTGGCTTTCAGTAATGCACATTCAGCAAACATTACCAGTCCCCTAAATCTAATTTTAGGTGACCTAAGCAAGATAGCAAAATTGAAATTATAATAATTTTTTTAAAAAGCCTATATAATTAGGGGGATGAATTTAAGTTATATCCACACATAAAAATAGTATTTATACTTTTAAATTATTTATAGGTCTTATCCAATTAATTGAAATAGGTTTCATTTCCTAAACTAAATTTTATTTTACAAACAAGCCTTCTGGGATAATGCCAGGATAATGTGATTCATCTGTATCCTTTCAAATGTTTAAATTATTTTTTAAAATATAGAGTAAATATCTTACTATGTTTAGTAATAAGGAGTAAGAAAAAGACATAAGTCTTTTTTGATTAAAGAAAATTTAGATAGCGCATTTTGTGAAGAGGTAGAGATTTTTCTTCTACTATAATGGCGGAATATCTACACTTGTTACAGCATCATCACATCTCAGCAGAAATAGTATCACCCCTCTTTCCCCAAAGCTCACCTCTTCACCTTTTGCTCTATCATATTCCACTTTTAGGGTTTTGTCCTGTTATCAATCATCTTTTGGTTGTATTTCCCATTTATATCTTTCCTCTGCCTACAATCTTATTCAATGTTTTTAACTTACACACAAGAATAAAGTCACTTTTACTGATTAAACTTTCCTTCAAGCAGTATCCCTTTTTTCCTACTTTAAAAAATATTTCAAAATATTCCTATTCCTATTTCTTATTTAAAAAATATTTATTGTTAAATGTCTTCAAAATATAGACTGCACCTGCTGCATTACCAATCCTTTGTCATACTAGCCCCTGCTTCCAACATTCTGTTGAACTCGTTCTCTCCAGGGTCTCTGGTCTTGCTCACAGTGAAGCCAGAGGCATACAAAGTCCTCCAAAAACTGACCAGAATTTCTCTCTCTTAGACACATTTTCCACCTTTCTTTCTCACGTCCCTTATACTCTAGTCACACTATTTTTGTTGTCGTTAGTACTTACATCATTCCACTGACATACTTAGATGCATTTCACACATGCTCTTTCGTAAACTTCCCTCCATCTTGTACCTGGGAAACACACAATTTTCCCTCAACAGTATGCATACTGCCGTTACTTTTCCTGCAAAGCTTTTCTGACTTCTCCAAATTCTGTAGCCAAACTCTTACAAATTTGCTCATAATCATTGTTTTAAAGTGGTGTTTTCAATATAAGACTATAAGATACCTGATGTCAGTGATTATTTCTCATCCATCTTCCTAATGCAAACATCTATCACACTACCTGACACAGAATAGGCACTTGATACAGAGTTGTTGAATGAATACACAGTACATTGTAATTCTTGGCTAATTTCGAATTCCCTCTGACATGGTATAATCTACTTGTCCATCATTAGTGCATTTCCAGATCAGGTTCTACAAATACCACTTTCATCCTATGACTACTCTTAAAATGATAATGGTTCTCAACTGCTGGCCACAACAAAACCAAACTCCTTAGCCTGATTTCATCATTTAATTGAAACTCAATTAGCATTATTTACAACTAATTTTCAATATTTATACTTGACTTCATTCAGTGTCATCTTTCACCTCCCTAAAATGCTACAATTTTATTCCCACTTCTGGATTTTTATCTTTATGCAACATCATCATCTGGAAAGTAAACTTTCTCTTTTTTCCTGCCCAACAAAATCCTTCAGGTCAAGCTCAAAGTATTTAACCTCACTGAGACTCTTCCTTTACATTTGAAAGACAGAGATAATAATAGTGCCTACCTCACATGATTGTCATAGGGAACAAATGAAATCATGCTTGGGACATGCTACGCAAATTTTGAGGATGTCACTGCTCCCACTTTGTTCTATGGACTTGTGCAGGCATTGTTTATGTCACACTTTTATTTTTTTTTATACAAACCTCACTGTATAGTTTATGAACTGTATCATATTTTCAGTCGGCATATACCTCTTAAGGCTCAAGGCCTTTCATTTATTTGTTCTTTTTTTCCTTCTCCACTTTACGATATTGAATAGCATATTGTAGCAATAAAAACATATTGATTACCAGTTGGGACAAAATCAAGTAAAAAATAATTTGGTATGTAAAACTAGAACCAAATGCCTAAGATATCTTCAAAATTCAGAAATTTAAAATCATGCAGTTTTGGATTTCACCTGTCTATTCACTTAAAAAATTGAAGTTTGATTATATTTAGGAGAAATATTTGAAACCCAATTTTTAGTAAAGCTTAGTACTGATTTAAAAAAAATACTGAGGAAAATAAGGATTACTTCTATGGATGGGCTACTTTACAATATTTAGCTTTTGAACATTTAATCCTGTGGAAATTTTCTCTTTATTAAATTACAAATCCTATGATTTCTAAGAATTTGTGACAAGTGCCTTAAAAATTAACTTGCTTGGAATTATTTAAAAAAAAGATTTTAGTGTCATCATGATTAAGTTATATATTAATATTTTTGGAGTACCATAAACCTGATTGCAAGTACTTTATCTTTTCTATCTATATGTGTCTTTTTCTTTTTTTGAAGATGCTTTTCACACACAATCAGGTCTAGTTTCTTGGATGTATGAGAGACAGACTATCATTTTTAGTATATTAAAGTGTAAAGCTAATTCTGATGTTTCTAAGTATATGGAAATATTGCATTCTAATATCTATTATAATTATCAAAGCTGAGAAATCAAAATAGTTATAACAATCTAGACCACTTGTAAAAGATATAAAGCATGTTAACAGCATTATTTACTCCATGACGTTTGGGAAAATTAGTATATAATGTAAATATATTGTATATTATACTTCTGTTTAATATTAAACATTATATTGAATTACATAATATCTTTACAAAAGTAATATAACTTTCCCAGAACTGCATTTATTTCATAAGACATTGTTCTTATTTTCAAACACAATTTACTTTTACATGTGAGCTAGTTCGCCTGACAAACTAATATTTTAATCTAAATGAAAAAACGGAAAGAAATTTATAGTATTTCAAATGCAGTTAAAATTGGATTTATGAACTTCAACTTCTAAATAAAACAACATTAACTGATATTATTTGTTAGTAGAATATTCTATATGATTACATTTGAGGATACAGGAATATGAATAAGAACCTCTAAAGATCCATGAGCACGCAATCTAATAGTAACTCACTCAAATCAAGTGATTTCTGTGTAAAATAGGTTCCAGTACTGGCTTTTGTGTTTACATATTTCATATGGATGTTGTGAAGATTCATCAACTGGAAGAGATGTAAAGGTGATTGATTTTGTCCGGCTGCACTACCCTTAAGCCATCTCTGACATCTGTTCTATTTTTAAAAGCCCTAGGGAAGGAGATTTTGCAGCTTTGATAACTTGTTCCAGGATTTAAAAATCCTTTCTTTTTAGTCCTTACTCTTTAGTGGTCTCAGTGTAAGAAAATTCCTTGCATCTAACATAAAGAGCTTTATTTATGTATTTAATATATGAAAAGCATGCCTCGTCACCTAAGGAAGATTGTGCTATATTCAAGTAATTCTGCTATAACCAAAGTAACTATTGTGTGTACTATTATTAATATGAATAAATGGAAACCTAGTTAAGACTATTTTATTAAAGATTGCTGGATCATATCAGAAAACATTGCCATGTTAAAATAGAGAGGCCCATATTTGTGTGTGCATTTGTGTTTTCTGCCAACTTTAGAATATAGCAAGTAATTTTTATCAGTTTAATTTACTATTGGCATTTGAATTTTAAAAGCATAGGTTAAGTTATAACATTCTTCTGCGCTGAAACTATAAACACTTAGACAATAGAGGTGGCAAATAAAAAATATTGTATGGGCATAGCCGAAGTATTGTTGTAATTAATGATAGACTTAGAAATAAGAAATTTATCAGGCCTATGGACTTACTGTCTTGCTTTCTGACCTTCTATTACAAAAGCAAATAGATAAGAAAATATATAAAATCACTGTTTTATGAATGATTGTCATTGCAACATTGTCATTCATTAAACCCTGTGCTAACAGAAAGAGTTCAACCTGGCTGATTCAAAAATCAGTGCTTATTTAGGTGTTTCAAATGCTCCTTTATTCTTCTCTGTGTGTTCTTCATATGTTTGTGGATTGCTGGTTTATTCCACACACTCTTTGTTGAAAGGTCCAGAAATTCCTTTCCCTCACTCTTTCGCTCCTTTCACCTAGATTAAAACGTACCTGCCATTTTTTTTTTTAAATCTCTTAGAGCCCTACTTTTTGCTAGGCAACTTGACGTACTAGGTTCTGTCTCTCACAAGCAATGTATTTGCATTAAACAGGATTCTTACGAAAACAATGGATTAGCCCTAAAGATTGGAATTACAGATCCTTCGTGAAAACAATAAAAGTACTTTTGTTAGAGAGAAGAAAGGCAATTCTTTGGTTGACACCTTTTGGGTGGCAATTTTGCTGATTTGGAAAGTTTACTCTCAACTCTGACTTTTTAAACAAATAAACACATATTTAATAAATGAATCAGAAAGAAGATGCCCTCCTATCTTCAGTTTTCAGAAATCCTACTGAGTCCTCAAGAAACAAAACACATGCTCCTGTCATTACTCAAAACTCTTCTGTGAGAAAAAGATTTGCCCAATTTGCAGGTAAAATAACTAAGGAATCAGAAGATGAAATGTTCCATTTGGGAACATCTTTCTTCTAAAATATAGAATAGAAGGTAATCGTTTCATCTCTAAAGCCAATGCTTTTTCCTTTTTCCCGCTGGGGTGACTTTACCTATCGTAACCAAGTGGTAACTCCTCATTGCAGTTCCGAAGTTCAGGGCGGCTTGGAAAGCCTGCCCAATTAGAAGCAGAGATGACTCCCTGGGAGGAAGCATATCACAAGACTAATGCCTGACAGAAAGACATGGCAAAATCAGACAGTCCCACACAACTCTCAGAGGAAAGGGCTCCTACTGCTGGGAAGGCACATTGAATGGGAACCGTCAACTGGCTTGTCCACATGTCAGACAGCTAAGAGTCATTTGATCTTTGATTCCAGAGATTGCTTCTGAGCCAAATGCTTGCACACAGAGCATTGCTATTAGCCACTCTTAAGAGGGATTTTTCTTTTTCTTTCTTTCTTTTTTTTTTTTTTTTGAGAAATCTGTAAAAGAAAGAGGAGTATTTTTCCACCCTTTTTCTCTATAAGGTAAGATAATAAAAGGTTAGATTCAGGTTCCCAGTTAAGGCCTAAAAACCAAGGGCAGGTTAATGTCAGCGGATTAATGGAAGAGAGGGTGGTGTGTTAGCCAAGTGATGACAGTCAAAGGAATTATCAATATATAAATCATTACCAAAGTCCTTGAAAGGCACTATTTAGTTTTCCCCCAAAACCATTAAGAAAGCCAACATTGGTGGACTAAATATATAAGAAACCAAAACTGGTAAACACAATGTCTCTGTACTTCCTTGTTCTCAGGTTAAGAAAAAATGTGAGTAGGGCTAATTTGAAGATCCACAGAAGTATCATTTCTTGTCAAATTAGCTCATCACCATAATTTAAAAAGGAGGAAATCAACTCCACAAAAACTGGAAAACAAGTTTTTTTAATTTTATAGATCTCACTCAAGATAACATTAAATTATATATATTGACCTAAAAACAAACAAACAACAAAACTATCGTTCTGACTTGAGGAGAAGTTTGCCCTATGACTCTCAGTCAAATGACCTGGATTCAATCTGGTGTATGTAGACCACGCATAGAAAGATCTGGTACATGTATCAAAATAAAAGTTGTTTAATAGGAGTTGTTCATTGGTTATTATGTTTAGGAAAAAAACCCTGATATTTGTTTGGACTAAGTGGCTAAGAGAGAAACAGAGACAAGAGAAGAGGAAATAAATATATGCCTTGCATCGCTCCATCACATTTTCAAAAAGAATTCTATGCTGTATGTGAAAACAAATAAACAATTGCTTGAGAGACTTGATTAGCATACAAATAGTACTACAGTGAGAGGGATCAGTTAGAGCACGTGTAGTTAATAGTCTTTCACTGGAAGAATCATGATGCGAGACACAGTGATTTTTATATAAGCCAATTTATACTTGAGAGGAAAATAGAATGTTAAATAGCCCCATTTAAAAGCCATAGGATGGTACAAACATTCTTAAATATAACAGTTCTAAATCACTGGCAAAGTATATATATTACATATTTTAGACCAAAAGTGAAATGTTATTGATGAAAGATATACTTTAAAATTTAATTTTTTATGGCATTCAAAATTGTTAACTCTGAAAATGATTCTATGATGTACTTTTAATGAAAACAAACTGTTCTTTATTGCATTGTGTAAAAGTAGCATTATATTAATTGGGTAATTGCTATTTATTAAATTCTTCCTGTGTTCCAGGCTTTGTGGTAAGCACATAATGTCCATTATCTTATTAAATCCTCAGAAAAACATTATGAGTTAGGTATTATAATTGCTATTATATAGATGAGGAAATTGAAGATTGCAGAGGTTAAATACTTTCTTCAAGGTCACAAAGTTGTAATGCCATTTTTTGAATTCATATCTCCTATGTCTTCAAAATTTGGTTTCTTTATTACTATATTATATTGTGCTACAATATCAAACAAAGGAATGAAACCTAATTATTTATCTTTTTTTGTCTCTCTCGTGATCTATCCTTTTTGTAGACTACAGAAGAATCCTGAGGAAAAGGGAAGAAAATCATGTGAGACGTCAAGACTGTGAAGCCATGCTATAACAACATTTAAAACAGCTCTTAGCTATCGGTGTGATACCCAAATATTTAACAACAGACAAAATATTCTATATAGGTTACAGCTTCTACCAGCAGCCACGAGACGGCCACTTGAGGGGAATCCTGGCCAGCTTTGGGTGACTCATGAAGTCTGACTGTGAGATCGTTACCAATTCCAAGTTATTAGGGCCTGTTCTGATGAGGGAAAAGGAAATGAGGACAGGAGATGGCAAATGGGAGGCATGACAGGCTGTCTGACAGGTTGACAATGCCAGGGTGGCCTCTTGTTCTGCCCACTTGTGTCTGAGGAACATGGGATTATTTGTGAGTTCCCATGAGGGCACTGAATAGTAGCTGTTTAAAATCAAAATAGAAGTATTTCAATATTTCTTCAACCAATATGGTTGTGCCATGCATACCAGCTAAATATCAGTCATGCTTAAAGGAATTGTCTATTTTCAGCAAATTCTAACTATGAGTTAGGCCACGTGCTTTGCCTCGATGATAGAATACTTATTGAATGTGTCTCTAGGTTGTCCTCAGTGACTAAAAACAAATTTTTCAATAGCATGTATTGCTAAGGTAATGCCCAATTCTTCTAATGATCAGCTAACTGATCCATAGCACAAAACCTTCCTTTAACCATTTAATCAGTCTATCACCTCACCATATGCTTATCTCCACTTTGCTTGGCCATCCTCAGATCAAGCAGACTGGCCACGTGACAGTTGCTACCTCTTCTTGGTGAAGTCATGCTAGTTCTGCCACTTGGCACAGCCTCAGTGCCTGGTTAGCTCTGCAGGTTGGAGCCCAGCATGAATGATGTCAACATCACGGGTCCAAATACCACATGGAACAATGACCTGCCTTCTGTTTTTCAGCCTTAGATTTTACCTCCTAACATCTGCCACCTGTATATCCTCTTCATGCTAGAACTGGAACAGGGCAAGTCACTATCTTTGAAGCAATGCGAAACCCTAAGAGAAAGAACTTATTCTGTATATTAATCAATTGCATATTAAAAAAGACAAAGCCTTACGTAGGCTTGAGTTTCAGTTCAGTGTTCTAACACTAAACACTCAGCCAGATTCCTCCTGGGAGGCCCCACAAGAAATCACTACAGGGCCTTTACAGGTGCTCATATAACTCCTTCAGTTCATTAAATAGCATCTTGGCTCCCTTGTTTTAAACAGAGCTGAATGTCTCCAATTTATGTGAACAATTAAGCAATTGCTAAATAAACAGCTTTTGGTAACTAGTGAATCAGCAAAAGAGTGTTCTCTTTCCTCATAGAAATCGTCTACTGGCAATGGTCACTTTCCTCCAAATTTTATAATGCAATTATTCCTTTCCCAGCATCCTGGATATGGAGGCTTAATGTAGAATGAAAGGAGAACAGAAAACAACTAGATTCAGATTGAAACATACACACACACACACACACACACACACACACACACAGAATTGTAACGTTGCTGTTATAATAATGTTAATGACACTATCCAATCTGAATGGTCTGAAAAAATTAATGAACTAAAGATACCTTCTATCTGGATAGTAGAGAAGAATTCCTTACATTTATGGACAATTCTAATGATGTATAAAATTGCAATACCCCCTTGAAAATGTCCTTGGCTCAGGAAGAAATACAAAACAGCAACAACCAAAGGAATGTTCTGATTATCCATGGTGTGGATTTTGAAAAAGATGAAAAAATAAATGAAATTCATATATTCAACAAATACAGCATGTAGACTTCATTACTTCATCACTCTATTCAGTTTGAGGAACTCCAAAGCTGGCCAACTTCACAATGAATTTTGTTCTAAAGTAAATACTATTGTAGCAAGATTCCACTGAATCACCTCCTCCACCAAATCTCTTTTGTCAAATATATTTGATAAAAAAACCATTGATTTATTTTTGTTTCATCTGCCCTTTCTGACCATTCTTACCCATGGTAATGAGCAGAAAAAATGGTCAATGATACCTAAAACAAGAGTGATAAGAAAAAGCAAAGGTCAACAGAAACATGTATAATGAAAAGCCAGGCATTGGGTAACAGAAATGACCCAGTTTGCATCTGACCCTAAATTCATAACGTGGCTTTTGAAAAGCATCTTTTCTGTGGAAGTTTGAACAGGTACATGCAAATAAAACATTTCCAAAAAGTACAATATTTTTCAGCTTAGAAGTTTAATGCTTATTTTATTTATTCTGCAAGCATCTCAACAATTCATTTGTCAGTTCAATATCATTACTACATGAAATCTGATTGAAACCTCATTGAAGACCGACCCTTACAGACTTGAGTACACACACACACACACACACACAATAATAATTTGGTAAAATAGAAAATAATATTCTGCTATAAGCATAATTTTATAAATATATGTAATTTCAGGAAACTATACTAATGCTTTCCTGCAGCATTTGTCTTGTAATTCCACCTACGTTTTCATTACTGTATTATCTGATGAAGTTGATTAATGAGAGCAATTAAGGTAAAATAGCACAGTGTTTAAGATAGAAAGAGTAATCCACAGAATTTCTTTAAGGATGCCTGTTCATATATAAAATTGTCATGGAAACGCTGTGTTTCATTATCAATGTATTTTATTAAAACTAAGAGACATTTCAAAGCTTCCTTAAATATAAAAACTTAAAATTACCCTACAGTAATGTCAATATTTTGATATTTTATGCCAAAGTTCATGAAGGGTTCCATCTGCCTTGATAATATTCAACATATTTTATGATTTTGCTACTCCGATTTTATTTTCATGGTTTATATCTCCCATGAATATTTCTCTACATTTCATACTAATGTTTGGTCAATGTCGCATTCAGAGCTAAGCTATGTACTCCAAGAAAATGCTTCCCAAACTTTAATGTGTATATGAATCACCTAGGGATCTTATTGTGCAAATTTTGATTCCGTAGATCTTGGTTAGGGCTGAGATATCTGTATTTCTATGAGAGCCCAGGTGATGCCAGTGCTGCTTCTGCCCAGATCACACTTTGAGTAGAAATGCTCTAAAACTTTCTACAAATAGATTTAAAATACAGTGCTCATTTTCTGGAAATATGCTCATTAAAATAGTCCTTAAACAAATGGAACATCTATTTTCATTCAACCACAAATTAAACACAGCGTCACTTAAAAAAGGACAGAGGCACATAGTTTTCATCTTTTTAGGAACATTAATGTATTGGCACATTCCAGAAATGCTGATCTGCAGCAAATTCTTGTGAATGATTCTGTCTTTGGAACAATATATGCATGTTTATGCAGGGAAAAATCTTCTAAACATTACACAAGAATCTTGTATCATCAAAGAAGAAGTAAGAAAAAAAAATGTCACGAGTTATAGAAAAGGAGAACCAGAGATAAAACATGAGCAATTATAAAATAAGTTTTCTGGCATTTGTTTTTAGAAACTGAGAATTGATAAAAGTACGAATGAAGAACTGATCATATGATGTCGGATTTGACAGCTTGGTTAAAATTGTGTTTGTCACTTCTCGATTTACTACATATTATCAATGTCAAAGATAAACAATTTTAGTAGCTATGAGTCAGAACTTGTGACATGAGAAACATGAAGCCAGAAGACATTTCCATTTTATTTGCAATTTCTTATATATTATAATTATATAGAAGTATAAATATATAAATGTATACCCACACACAACTTCCCCCCATTTATTTTCCTTCTGCAAATTACTGTCATTTCCTCCCTTATTTTCTCAAAATTTACTTCTGAAATGTTAAATGGAGAATTAATATCTCCATTAAACTGGCACCAAGGACACCTTCAAATATTTTATTTAGACACAACTGCCTTTTCTCCTCTGAAACCTGCAGTCACGTGCATCTCTACCATTGCAAGTAATAATTGTGTTTTCTTGAATTTTTAATTAAGTTGTTAAGAGATATCTAATCTGAATCCACTTAAAAACCTCAGGTAGAAACTTGATGTCCTAATTTACAGCTATAAAATAACCTAGAATAACTACCTAAGGAAGTACCAGGTTTTTCTCTTATGCCACACATTTGTGTGAACTGCAAGGGGGAGGGAGGACCCAAGGTAAAGAAGTCAGGAGATGGTAGAAGAATAAGCAAGTAAGTACTGCAGGATGTTTGCTATTTTTACAAGCCTCTCTTTAATTTTCCCTAAGGTTGAACAGTTATAAAAATGCTTAAAGATTTTTAAATAGGTGTCTGCTAGGCCTGAAGTTTAGTGTAAATCTACTGAAAAAGCTATGATGACAAATTGCAAAATACTGAAGAAGAAGTTGATAAATGTTAAGGTTTTTTCTTTAGATTGGCAATCAAATATGTCATTTATTCTGCCTTTAAGGTATTAACTTGAGTTTTAACTTTTATGAAGATAAAATAACAGAATGAAAATTAATATTTAGGAGGTAAATTCATTCTGAATCTTTAAGAAATGTTTCTAAAAGTGAAAATAACATAACGGTATAAAAAATGTAAAACTACTCAAAGATTATGTTAATACCTAAATATTGTGACTTTTAAAAAGAACATCGCTAAATGGTTGAAATTTTAGTTTCGTAACATTAAAAAAAAGGAATAGAATATTGCAGTACCAAACATACCTATACAACAATAGTATTTGCTGCTAAGATACTATAAACTACCAAAAATAAGAACATAATTCACAATCCTAATAAAACTCAGCCATTAAATGGTTTAAATTACTGAAAAGGAATAGTGGAGCAACATGCAATTCTTTTTTTAAATAAGAAGGTTTTGTTAGTCTGAAATTAATATCTTCATCTATAGCACTTTAACATCTTGTTCTGTGTACAAAGCCGTGCTGAGGAATAAAAACCCCAGACAGCATTTAAAATCCATCTTTTTTTGGCTAAGGTTCTGAGCAATATAGTTCCATAGGCTACAATTCTGTATCTGTTTCTTCAAGACATTTTTCAATGTGAGTTTTAGGACACTGTCATTTTGAAATATAAATCCTCTTGCAAGTTTCCTACCTGGAAAAATAACTTTTCACAATGGTATCCTGTTATATTATTCACTATCTATTATGTCATCAGTGAAACTGCTGGGAAAATAAATTTTTACCGGAGATTCAGTCCCTTAAAAAAAAAGTCGAGATCATGCCCCCTGCCCCTCATCCTGCAAAAAAGCTTCCTCCAGGCTGACTGGCATTTAGAGAAATCATGTAATAGCTCATATATTTTCAGTCATTCCAGAGAGAATATGATGAAAAGAAACTACTCCACACCTAAGTTAACCAATTCCCACAGGTATGCAGTTAATCACTCTCATAGACACTCTCTACATGATTTTTGCCTTTGAGTTGGAACTGTATTGAATATGTTCATGCCGTAGATATCCCTAATTCAGTTAGGACTTTTTTCAGCAATGTCTTCTCTCATGGATTCATGTTTCCACTGTAATCTAAGAACCTACAGAAAGAATGTATTGTTAAATTCAGAGCAAAGACTTTAGTAGATAATGATGTGGTTAACATTTATTGAAGAATGCCCATATATCAGGCAGTATTTTAAGCCTTTTAGACTTATTAACTAACTCAGTCTTCTGACCAATCTCATGAATGGCACTTATTATTCCCATTTTACAGGTAGAGAAACAGAGATCCAGAGATGAAATGTCTTGTCCAAAGTCACAGCTATTATTTTGTAAAGTCAGCATTTAAACACAGGCATTTTAGCTTCAGGGTCCATATAATTACCCACTATCATCTACTATCTGTGAGATTGTATGACAGAGTAGACTCTCTTCCTTCTGGTAATACTTATCTCTCTTATTTGTTTACATTGCCACTGTCTTGTTCTTTTCATTTTGTATCCTGTGTATGATCTCCCAAATCCTGCTTAAGTTTTTGTTTTGTTTTGTTTTTAACTCTTTTCTCCTTCTCCTTGGAAGGTTCTTGATATTACTGAGGAGATAAATCAGGTTTGGGCTCTGTGGAACATGTCATTATCATCAATAATCTAAACAAAGCCTCAGAAGTCATATTGTTTAAATTTCTAAAGTAACAAAGATTGGAAACATAGCTAATCTTTGAGATATTAAATATGATATTTTAAAACTGGAATGATTGACAGAAAAGGATAATTAACAAAGAATAATGTTAGACTTCAGTTTGGAATAAAAAATAAACATGATTTGTTTTAGCACTCAGAATCAGGTTTCCTTAATAGACACAAATTTTCACACATAATATTGACTTTTTTATTATTAAGACGATACAGTTACCCCTTTCTTCAGAATACCTTTAAGGTTGAAGGAGTTCAGAATATACTACCCCAAAATATGCCACTTTGACATAACAATTATTTTGAGCTAAAGGCAATTAAGAAACAGAGTTGTAGGAAGAACTCTCTGTCTTTCCCTTTTCTGTTTAAAAGCACGGCATAAATTTCCCTCTGTGAAGGTGTCCTCACTCTTTCTCGTATACTAGGAAGAGGGGATGACTCCAATTCGAAACAAGACATCAATGGAAAGGACACTTATTGGAATGTGAATAACAAATCTTCCTAAAATAACCCATATCTTCCATTAGGTTTCCCCATATATTTACCTTCGGACAATTTATCACCCCTATAAGCCCAAATCCCTCTTCCTTGTCCTGTCTCTTGGCCAAAATTTATCACTCTTTGTTAAAAATGATATATAAGCTCCCAAGTCTAACCACTTCTTCAGGTTTTCACTTCTTTTCTGTGAAGATCTTGTGTGCGGGCAAAATAAATCTTTTTCCTGTTTGTGTGTCTTTTGTCACTTTAATTTGCAGGCCCCAGTTACTAAATCTAAGAGGATAAAGCAAAAGTTTTTTCTTCCCTACAGAGTATTAAGTAGCATTTTAAAAAGTCAACAAATATTTCTCATTCTATAGAAGGAATATAAAGTGGATGGAGTCTGGAAATTATGTTGTAAGTCAATGACTGAGAAATTGAGAAAGATTTGCTTAGGGAAGATTACCTGCAGAAGGAAGACTATAAACAGATTAAAGTATATGAAGTTTTCACAATAGAAGAGGGATTAGGTCAGCGGTTCCTCCAGAATTTCAAAAAAGAAACTAGTGTTTTGATCCATATAGAAAAGATTTAATAACAATTAGATTTATATAATAAGGACATAGATACAGTCTCACGAGGGAATGAACATATTGTTTCCAGACAAATTCCATCAGAGAAGGTCTTATTCTTCAGGATGGTCTAGAGGCAAATCCTCTATTGCTTTAAAAATGAACAAGATAATTGCTGTAGTTCTTTCCAACAATAGGATTCTAAGTGCCTCCTTTTTTTCATGTATCCTTTGATTTTCATGTTGTTTGCCCTTCTTTAGTCATTTTTGCCTTTTTCTGTAGATGATATACTTATGTAAAAGACTTTAGCCATTCATTGTAAAGCAGACCTTCATTTTCAAACTTCACAAATGTGTTTCTTGATAAATCTCCTAAATGTACTATGACTTCCTGCATAGTTGGCCAATAATAATGATAATTCACTTTATGCCTTTCTTTGTCCCTACAGAAATATTCCTTTCTCACTTTAACTTTCATCTTCTTTTACTTTGATAATTTATGGGAACTTCATAAATGTTATGCTGTATATATTTTATTTTGAATTATAATGTACTTATAAATTCAAAGTAGAAAATAGGTGTATATGGTATAACTCAATAATATAAATATTGTAAAATGACTCCATGTGTCCCATAATATGAAAATCTACAAAATTAAATTTCAAAAACTTATTTTTTCATGACTTCTGTGATTCAGGGAGGATAAATCATTATATACTACATGAAAAAAAGCACAGTGGCCTATAAACAGCTTCCAGTGCCAATCAAGTAATTGTCATTGAGTCATTGATTCTTGCTTATATTTAAAGTTGTACAGCATAATTAAGTCATTTTAGACTTTGAAGTTAATTGCAAAATAATTGGAGGAGGGAAATTACAACTTTTTGTTGCTGTTGTTGAAGTTGTAGTTCTACTAACTTGGTTTTCTACAAAGTTAGCCTTGAAATCAGTGGTAAGCTGCTCTGCACAAATGAAACTATGCACTATAATTAACAACCATATGGGATGCACTCTTGATATAGTTATAGAGATGATCTAAAAGAATTGCATTGTACAGAGTGACATACAAAGTTAAAATCTTTGACAAAATTTTGATGTACCTTCCTACCCTCTCAGTCTAACCACACAGTCTAACCTAGTGTAAGGATAAAATGAAACAACAGATGTGAAATACTTTTAATGTCCAAATACTCACAAAAAAGTGTAAGATTAAATTATTCTAGTCGAGTAGTAGAGCTGTGTAGCTGAGGAGTTGAAATATTTCACATCTTTGCAAAATAAAACACCAATTTCAGTATTTTTCTTTCAAATATTTTAAGAGAATCAATTTCCTTCGATAGTAATGGAATGTGGGGACAAGAGAATATATCTAGGATTGTCTCCACAGGGAAGACAGATAATTTAGTTGTATTTGAAGTAACAGGGCTGATAATCTAATACCCTGGTCGCCTTGAATTAAATGGTGGAATCCCTCAAGTTTTAGGTATGTGTGTGTTTAAATTAATATTTGTGTCTTATTTTCTATTTTTTTAAATCAAAATATTTTAGCATGCTCGAGACCTAACAATATTACCTGATTTAAAAGAAAGTGTTATATCTCATGGGAATAGGGGTAATTGGGTAGTTGAAGTAATACTCAAGAAAAAATTTAGCATGTGAGAAAATATTTTAGTAGCATCATTTTAAAAAATAGGATAGATAGAAGATAGAAGCTTATAATTATATTGAGCTTAATATCAAAGTCAATTTTTAAATCTTTAAGGCTATTCTGCACCTTATTAACAGTGGAGTAAAAATAGACTGACCTCACCAATGATGTGCTTGAACTCTAATCACTAGATGCATATAAATAGAAGAATTACAACGGTGTCCTTTATTTCAAAAAGAAAAATATTAGTTAACTTTATAATGGCAAAATATATATATATACATATACCCTCTAGTCAGATAACCTGGACCCAATTGATAAACTTTTCCCTAACTATTTCTGATACTCAACTTATTTCCAACAATTGGTGACTTAAGATATCTGAAATTCAACTACTGATTGCCAAATTTAAATTTAAAATTTCCTGTATTATCCATAGTTACAATAATAATAATGCAATTAAATGTGAAAATTCTACTAGTACATGAAATGTAAAAATAACACACAGTAGAATAATTATTTTTTTCATAATTATATCATCTTTCTTTATGTGTGATTTGCAGCGTGCCAGAAAAACCCTTCCTCTTTCCCTGACCATCACTCCTACTTACAAAGTTTGATTCCAGTTCCATGTCTTTTCTAAAATATAGCATCCTGAAACTCACTAATAGCACAATATGAATGAATTCCTTCATTTGCTTTTTTTCTTCCTTGTTACACACAAAGTTGGAGAACTCTGCAAGTCAAAGGGTGTAAGGTGCAACACAGAGAGTGTGCTTAAGGAAATTTTGCCATGATGAAAGTTTTGAAAAAAGAAACAACTAATAAACAAAATAGTGCTGCTTAATATATTTAGTCACTCAGGCAGATCATAACACTAAGTACTTTACTCCATTT
Organism: Avahi laniger; assembly: GCA_963575035.1. Classification (NCBI taxonomy): domain Eukaryota; kingdom Metazoa; phylum Chordata; class Mammalia; order Primates; family Indriidae; genus Avahi; species Avahi laniger. Next base: position 26,794 of record CAUYSK010052445.1, read on the forward strand.
GTACACAGGAATGAATTAGAATTTTAATTTTTTCATAAGGCTATTAGCTCCAAACTACCTTGGAAACAATTTAAGGTATTGGATTTCTGCCAACTTCAAATAATGGCTAATAAATTAATAATGGCCATAGTGACTGGTATTTCCAAAGGAAGGATACTGCATGATAAACACTGTCTGCTTACTGGCAAACTCATATTTATTATAGATAAATTTCAGGAGCTTCATATTAGTTAAGCCTGCATTGAAAAATGAATTGGCTTATTTACAGTGCTGAGGCATTTTAAAGACTGTAAGTTCTTCAAGGGCAGGGATGATGTCTTAATCATTGTGGATTACTAGTGTCTAGAAAAGTAATAAAAAATATTAAGTGATCATTAAATATTAACAAATGAACTCAGTAAGTTATTTAGTATATAATTATTTAGTATATAATTGATATACAACTTTGGCAGGTGGATAGATTCCATGAAAAGTAAAAGAGAAATGACTCCTTAAAAAATACCCATACACTAATTGATAAAATCAATTACGTTTAGATATAACTCATACTAAGTGATAGTTTGTATATGGGAATTCCAACTGAGGAACAAACTTATAACAATTTTAAATTAGTAACGAAGGTAATTGTTTGCAAATTGTCTGTAGAAACAATGTGTTACCAGATGGAAGATGGTTGTCAAGAAACATATAAAATTGGTGCCCAAGGAATAATAATATATTCATGTTTTAATCATCAGTGGACCAAGAACACTCTAGAACTCATAGCCTTAAGATCCTATAGGAGAGATGGATGCCTTCAACCTATGTTGTCCAATTTGGTAGCTACTAGCCACATGTGGCTAAATTAAAATTAAAATTAATTAAATGCAATTTTAATAAAATAAAAGGTTTAGTTTTTCAGTCTCACTGGCTATATTTCAAACAATCAATAGTCAAATGTGCCTAAAGGCTAACATATTGGGCAGACAGGATATTTCCATTATCACTGAAAGTTTTATAGAACAGTGTTACATTAGATGGAAGATTTAAAATTACTTGTATTAGTATCACAATTTTGAATAATAAAATTATTATTTCCACATTTGAGAATAAAAGCTGCTCTCTCCCTCCTTATAATAATTTAAATAAACTCATTAATATTACATTAATACAATGTAACAACTCTCCTCAGAGTTTATAAAAGCCCCAATGGCTACTATATATTGTTTTGGTTTCATGTAAACACTACTCTTTCTACCTGTAACCATTTGTTTTTATATATTCAGAGACAAATAATTGTAAGTTCCAGGAAACTTTAAAAAAAAAAAATTCTTATGTCATGCTAGGACTCTAGGACTCTTACGTCTTTCTTAGAATGAATAACACATTTTAAGACCTGTTTAACTCAAATATATTTCTTGCATACATTGTTATAACAGTATGTATAATCATTTGTTATAGTATGTAAGAAAAATATACTATATATATTGAGCAAAGTTGATACTATACCTGGGAAATATTCACAGCGAAGCTATGAATTGAAATCTACTAATAAAAAAACGTTGCAGTAGGTCTCATATCTTTATAACAAAGGCCATTAAAATTATTCAGTACATACCCCTTACTGTAATTCTGTCCTCACCAACTAAAATTTTATTTGTCTTTTAGCTTTCTATTTATAAGGTAAGATTTTTGAGATGGAGAAAAGGTGCTAACTGGAAGATGTAAATAATATAATTTGCATTTCTTTCTTGAGAATTAATAATGCATCTTGCTTTACAGATCAACCTCTTTTAAGATTGCTTAGTGGGTTAATTCCTAAGGAATTCATGAAAACTCTCTGATTGTTCCATCCATATCAAAGTGGTAGAGTCTCATGAAGCCTCATCTGGGCATGCTATCATGTTCAGCATATAAAAATGTGCCATTTTTTGAGCACTGTTTATGCACCAACCACTGTCCTTAGTTAGAAGAAAATACTGATTTCCAAACTTGCAGAACATTGCCGTGCCTCATAAAGACTGCATCGTAACTTAGCTGTATGAGAAGGGTGGCATTCCTAGTTATGCAGAGATAGAAATCCATAATCATTTGTCATTGGACAAATGAAAGAAGAAATATCCCTTAGTCTGCAGAAAAGCTTCAAAATATTAATATTCTTTTCTTTGGAAAGACAAACATAAGAGCTTTGTTAATGGATGTCTTTGTGATTTAATACAACATATTAAAAGTAGGACTTGTGATTCTTGAATAAAGAAATGAATGTTGTTTCATGAAGATGGTCATTCATCATTAGTTTTAAGAAGTTTATTTGTAATTTGAAGTTTTAATTTAATTAGTGTCACATACTTGAAGGCTGCCTTGTGTCAACTGTTGTAATGACATGCTATCTGTTCCTTCTACAGAGTAGGTTGCTAACAAGCATTTCAACTGGAACAAAATGATAATGAGAAGAACAACAGAAGTGTTAATTACCTATGCAATTAAAATGTCTTATATGTGAGGTAGTGTAACACTCTACTGTATTTACATCTCTAATGGTTATTAATCTTCAGATGAAAATGTCTATTGGCATTATTTATAGCCCCACAGTTAAATTATGGCAAGAGGTAATTGCAGGGCTTGTAGAATATGTCTACATAGCTTCAATCTAGCCAAGTCAATTTTTGTAAAGCAATCCACTCATTCAAGCTCTTTGTAACAATATGTAATAATACAGATATGTCATACACCATACATTGAATTTTCTTTTGGGCTATATACAACAGAGAAAAAAATTTTCATTCTCGAAACATCTTTTGAAATCTTTAAGTATTTCTTGTGCCTTTTTATGTTATTAAACAGTACCCTTAGAAAAAAATATTGGTAAGTTTTTAAATATAATATGCTTAAAAAATTAAAACATAGTCCTAATTGCCTTTGGAATGCATGATGTCTTGATGATGTTTCCAAATTCCTTGAAACCAAATTCTACTTCTCTTTCTTTTTTTGCAAACTCTAATGATATGGGCTGCATACAGATGGTGATTAATAAATGCAAGCTTAAGTTATTTTTACAGAAGATGTTTGACTCATCTGAAATCATTCGATGTTCATTAGATAGATAGATAATAGCCATTGAGATTAGGTTATTACTTCAGAAAAATAAATAATTCATACTCAGATTCAAATTCATGTTCAAATTTTGTAGCATCTTGCCTAAAAATGTTTAACAATAGATTTTGGAAATAAGATAGTACTGTAGAAGATCTTTAAACTTTTAAATACACATTGACAGAAACAGAAATACAGTTCACTATGGTACAGATACACAAAAATGACTAACTCAGGTGGTTTTTGTTTTTATTTGTTTAGCACAGAATAAATATTTTATGATTAAAGCTAAAATTCAATTTATGCTAAACAATTACAACAAATTCTATGTAATGACTTTGCAGCCAACAGCTTTAAAAAATGATATAGACATTTTACAATTACAAAATTATCCAAACATAAAATTATTCATATCTGTGTAAAGAAAGGATATTTAATATAAGTTCCTTTCTATTAAAATAAAATGTTAGATTTTTTTTTTTCCTAGGCAGTCATGCAGCAAAGCTTTCAGTGAATTCTTTTCAGGAGAGTACATATTTATCATTCCAAAATTATGGTCCTGATTCATCATGGCATACATTAAACTGCTTTAGAAATATGGGACTCATAAGAATATATTTAGATTGTATTATTTTGAAATGCTAGCTGTATTATTTTTTATTAGAAAAAGACTATACTTCTTGAGTACCTACTACGCAACATTCAACGTACTTGGCACTTTTCCAGAACTTATTTAATTCATTGATCACGAGTTATCTGCCATCCTTTTCAAAACATAAAGAGAAAACTGATGCTTAGAATAGTTTTAAAAAGACTGCTTCAAGTTCACACAGCTAGTGTGAACGTGCTCAGGTCTTCGTACTCCAAGTTTACTCTGGGCTCCTCATACACCAGTGTAATTGTCTCTCAGTCTAGTAAATACAAAAAGACAATTATTCTGTCATCCTTTTTTTTTTTAAAGACAGTTAAATACTCCTTGAAAATCATCAGTAATCACTAGGAAAAAACATATTTTTCTTTTCAAAGAGTAGGAGATAACCGAATACCATATTCATTATTTTTAAAGCTCAAGCAGACTTTATATATTAGGAAGGAGGAAATACATCTTACTAACCATTATCATGATTGGTCATTTCCCTCTTAAATTGTGTTTATCATAGTGAATGCAGGTTATTGAAAGATAATTTGTCCTGATATAAAGTGCCTTCTCTAGCAATTAGAAAAACATAAAATGGAATCAACTTTCCCCTGAGGTTTCAATTCACAGCCAGTGACGCAGAGTATATTTATTGACAAGTCACAAGGTTAGTACTTGCCAGGGCTGTGGAGGGCATTTATTACCCATGAAAGGAGTAGTACTCTGGACTGCCTTTGTAACTCTGGATTTCTGAATTTCCAATTTAGGGAGATTTTGGGAAAAAAATCATAATAAAGAAGGAAAGAGGGAAAGAAAGACAGAAAACATTGGGTGCCTCAAGCAGGAAATACAGCCTACTTGCATTACGTGGAAACTTGATATGTGCAGATTTGAAATAGGTGAAGATAAATATAATAATAATATCTCACCTAAAGCAAATAATGAATAGACATTCATCAAAACTTATTATTTTAACAAGTTAAAGGAGGGCTAGAGAACTGTCAAGTGTGTTTGTGCCATGGCCATGTGGCTGAGCTACTGAGGCTGCTTGGTAGTAAGAATCCCCACCATCTGGCCAACAGCAGGTAAACAACAGGGTGGTTGCTTGCACCAGAGCTTCCTTAAGTGATGCTTGTTACTACTGTGTTAGTTTCCACTGTTACTGTAATTTTAAATCTTCTTTTAAAAAAATATGAATTAAACAATATCTGGATAGTCTTAAGTGGTGGTACTAAAGCTTAAAAAACTGGTCTTCCAAATCAGCTGTAGAAGAGGTGTTCAAAGTGATAAAGTACTATCAAAATATTGAAAAAAAACTGGGCAGTTAATTTAAGAACAAGCACACTGAGAAATATAGGTAACATGACTGACAAATAATAAAGTAGAATAAAGCAGAAGTATACTATAATGGTTGTTGAATTATGTACTTTAAGAATGTATGCCCATTCCTTACATTTATTCCTAAGGATAAGGATAAGGAAAATTATCCATGAATAATGCAAAGTTGATTTATCAGAGGTGTTAAGGAACAGGTCTCTGCAACTGCACTGTATTAGACTAATATTTGTTTTAGGACTACTAAAGGACTTAATAGAGTAATAAGTATTATAATATAGAATCAATTTCACAAACTTTTTTGGCAGTTTCAGAAAACTTGATAGAAGAGGTAAAGAGAAAAGCTAAATCCAAAAACTTATTTGAGGACAAGAACTGACAATAGGAAAAAAAAAACAAAACACAAAAAATATTCTGTTTAATTTCTATGAACTTCTAAGTCTAAGGTCCCAACTATAAAGCAAAAAAGAATGAATTTGTGTTAGAAAATTACTTGATTAAAAACACGATCCTAGGTTATCAATTCAAAAATATATACACAGAACCATTTGCTGATATTCAAGAATATATATATATTTATACATTTATGTGTACATACATATGTAAGTAATTCAAATACTCCACACAACCTTATTCCTAAAACTTTTTTTTTTACCCAAAAAGTAGTCTCTCCTCTTAAAAAAAAAAAAGAACTTCCATTTAAACATCCATATCTTCCAGTTGAAATCTCAGCAAAATAAATATTTTTCAAATCTTTAGTTTCTTAGGTTTAGGCAGTAGTTTACAAATACTGTTACATATCTTTTCACTTTTACCAGCATGTGTGTGGTTAGGTAAAAATACTTTCCATTTTATGAATGAGGAAAATGAGCCCTGAATAAAGTTTAAAATCCGTCCCATTTTGTTAGATTCCTTTTCTGTAACTCTTATTCCTGATGTACAAAAGATTCAGAGACTCACTGAATACAGGGTTGTGTCTGATCAAAAGCAGGCCTTGTAGAACCATCTTATCTAAAATAACCATCTTATCAATAATATCCATCTCCTTTACCAGTTTCTCCCTAAAACCTAACTTATTTCTTCTTAGCACTTTTGCTATCTTTAATTATACATTTACTTCTGTTTATATTATCCTGTCTTTCCCCTTGCAACACATCTTCCCTGTCAAACACACAAACACACACACACACACACACACACACACACACACACACTCTCCATAAGAATAAGAACCTTATCTTTTTTGTTTAATACAGAGAACAGAAAATAGAGTCAGGCACACATCAGACTTTCAATTAATGAGTTGAAAGATCTATTTCTAAAGTAACAAGGTCAAGGTAGCTAGAACTTCCCAGTTTTCGATTCCAAGTTCAAGGTTTCTTCCACTACGCAGTACAGAGATGTCTTTCCTCAAGGGGTTGGGCTAAGAAGAGAATCAAAATATGTAGTGCAGTTATAAAAGTATATGATATCTTTTTTAACTGACTTAATTATAATTTATATTTCTCTAATGTGTACTTTGTGGCTAACTAATTAGAGATACAATCTTTTGTCTTCAATCAAAACAGAAATTTCACAATTTTATGAGCCCAAGCACTTGGCTTATCTGTCGTAATCCATCTTACTCTAAGACAACATCCTAACTAGAGAAGGATTTTCAGTTAATCACAATGCAAAGTATATTTTTTTAGATTTATATTTGAAATTAGGAGCAGCTGCCCACATCAATATTTTAAGAAGATTTCCACTTAAATGTTGCTCTATTTTAAAGTTAAAAACTCAAATATCTACCAGGATAGTTTCAGGATGCAGAAGATATAACTCTAAACTTTGTTTTATTGAAAAATATGCTATGTTTGTGAAAGATTTTACATTTAAATGATGTATTTTTACTGCCAGAATAAGTTATAGCTTTTATTTAGTTAGCTTGCTATTTTAAAACTCCATGTGTCTACTCAATGCATAAACTACTTGCAACCTCTCCACTGTGGCCTAACAATATTTGCAGTGAGTCCTATATGAATATTCTAATAAATAAAAGAAAGCTTTCTTCTAGTCAAAAGAATAAGTTTAACTTTATTTATGTTTCAATACGTGGTCCCCTAAAGGGACGGAGAAGTAATTTTATACTTTCCAGTTGACTTTGAGCTAATGGATTATCTCCCTGTGAACACTACAATAAATTTTCTTATAAAAGACATTTTTACCTAGTAACTCACAAATGAATGGGTCATATACTTAGGAAATTTCCAGTCAATTAGGCACACTGAAACATTTTGATTAACAGAATACATAGGTAAAGTAGCAGTCACAAACAGAAAGGGAAAATACCAGAGGCATAATTTTTCCTCTATACTCTGGAAGAGTACATTTATATACTCCACATAGAATGTAACTTTTCATCAGGTTGTACCCTACCCTTTCTGTATACCTTAATAATAATGATGATGATGATGATGATGACAAACAGGTAAAACAGATAACATTTATTAAGCCCTTACTATGTATTAAGAATCTCAGTAAGTGCTTCACATATGACATCTCGCTTCAGATATAACACCTTACTTCATACAATAATTTAGGGGAGGTATGTTACACTAATACGGAAGATTACTCACTGTCCCCTCACGTCTGTTCTCTTCTTTATCCTGGGCATATGGCACATCTACATTTCCCACTCCCTTTTGCAGCCCTGTGTAGTCATGATGTTAAGTTCCCACATGTGTGAGCAGATGCTATATATGCATAACTTTCTAGGCATCTTCTAAAAGAAATATGCCCCTCACTCCCAGTGTCAAAAAATGGCGATAATTGGAAAGACCTGGAATAATGTATTGAGAATAGCAGAGCCACTTCTCTAGCCTGGGTGCCTGAATGACTTCATGGAGCTGAGTACCCCTATCTGTCTCCCTCAAACTGTTTTGTGAAAGGGAAATGTATATTTCATTTGAACCCGTGTATTTTAGGATCTGTTTGTTAAAGCACTTTACCTTTTAGCTTAGTGAATATCCTTGATAGTATACCTGAGAAAAGTGAAGCTAAAAAAAGCATCGTTACTTGCTCAAGATCACACAGCATATCCTATACACAGCACATTTTAAGTTATAAAAGATAAAACTTTGATTGAGTAATTGACCAAAGATAGCCAGAAAGTAGACCTGATTGAGTTTAATATGGATTTTTTCCACATTCAAGCCTTTCATCAATATCATACTGTGTCTCTCCATGTACCGTGTATTCTAGAACAGGGAATAGCCAAGTAAACTGGATCATCTTGCTCTATAAATTACTATGTTAATGAGAGCTAGGGCCTTTCTAAAATTATGAAAATTATTCACCTTCGGGATGACACAAATCTAATTCCTATATCTGTCCTACAATGTATCCCCCTCTGTTATAATTGTCTTAGCTCCTTGGCCTCAGCAATTAGCACAAGATCTGGTATAAAGGTTATCCTTGATAAAGGTGTTGTCTTTTGAAAGAGTGATAATTTAATATCGCCACTATGTAAATTTTTTAAAACCACAGAAGCTTAATTTAGAATAGAAAAAGTAGGATTATAATAGGTTTAATTTGATTATAATTATCTAATATTTTCCAGAATTTTTAAAAGTTGTGACTTAATAACATCATCTTAGGTTTTATAGAAGTTAATTCCTTCATTTTAAGTTATTTTCATTTCAATTTCTTTCTAAACAAATGCCTGTTAGAGATAAAAAGTTAGCTAACTTCATAAATGAATAAAATTATGGAAGTTGACTTGTTTAAATTCTTACATATTTTATATTTTATTAAAAATAAAATCTAAGTTTTATTGACTTTTAGTTGTATTATCTAGTCAAAGTGATATTCTAATAGTTTTAAGCAATTGCCTTTTTCTTTGATATTAAAATCAGCATTGAGTTTCCTTAATATTTGCATGTATTATGACAGATAACTAGGCATGCAAACAGACAATTAGAGAAAGTAGGTGCTATGATCCTCAAAGAATTCATTCTAGATCATTATTTGATTTTTTTAAAGTAGAAAGGCAGAGAAACCTAGGATCTCTTTGTGCTTAAAAAAAAAAAATAGAATCATACTCTAGACAGAGCCTCAGTTCACAGAGACAGCTGTCTTTTAGTTTAGACCTACCAGATGTAGGCTGGAACCTGCTGTAGATGTCATTGAGGGAGTTCACTATGCCTCACCTTAAAAAATGGTCATTCGTTGGAAAAATAAGCACCACATGTACTCACCATCAAATTGGTATTAACTGATCAACACATAAGTGCACATATAAGAATAACATCTATTGGATGTTGGGCAGGGGGTAGGGGGGAGGGGGGAGGAGGGAGGAGGGGACAGGTACATGCATACACAAAGAGTGCAATGCACACCACGAGAAGGATGGACACATTTGAAACTCGGACTTGGGGGGCAGGGGGAGGCAAGGGAAACATACGTAACCTAAACATCTGTACCCCCATAATATGCTGAAATAAAAAAAAATGGTCATTCGTTACCAAACTATAGAAGATGTGTAGTGAATTCTTATAATATGGTTGTTGTCTTGACCTCCACTTGAAAGATAAGTTTAACTTTTACATACCAGAAGGATTTAGTCACCCTTAGTCACCCTTGATATAGTTTCTAGCTCTCTGCTTCCTCTCAGGTCCTCAATGTATTCAGTCCAGATATCCACCTTATACAACTGCTTCCTAGTGACCTCCTGGTGACCACCTAACCTATGAGACAGCTAGATACAACCTCATAGACTCTCTTCCCTAACCCCCTCAACCCTCATGGTGCACTGATATGCCACAGTGACTACCTCTTAGTCACAACATGACTCCATGCCTGTTTACTCTGAACCCACCAGTTAGAGCTCCCCAAGGGAAACCAGCTTGGGTAATGCCCTGGGCCCCAGTAAAGGCTTAGTAGGCCCTCAAGTCCTTCACTCTCTTTCTTGCTCCCCACCCACCGGATCTTGTTGAATGTGCATGTCCTGGATGGTTTCCTCTTTCCTGTTGGCTGTGAAATGTGCTGCCCTCTTCTCTTTGGAATCTGTTAGTAATACACTGCTTCTGTTATTTCCTGTGTCTATTGTGTTGTCTCCTCTGTGTCTCACCTGACTAACCAAACCTAACATCTTCTATGTCACGTGTCAGGGAACGCCTAGAGAGTAACTACCTTGGTAGGGATAAACTAAACACAGGTCAGACAACAGACATAAGGGTGTCTACCAGTACAGATGCTTCTTAACTTATGATGAGATTATGTCCCAACAAATCCATCATAATTTGAAAATACTGTGAGTCAAAAATTCATTTAAAACACTTAACCTACTGAATATCATAGCGTAGCCTCGTCTACCTTAAACATTCTCGGAACACTTACATTAGCCTACACCCGGGAAAAATCATCTAACACAAAATCTATTTTAAAATAAAGCTTGAATATTTCATGTCATTTGTTAAATACTGTGTTGAAAGTGAAAAGCAGCATGATTATATAGATAGCCCACATATGATTTCTGCTGAACGTGTATTGCTTTTGCACCATTGTAAAGTTGAAAAATTGTATGTAAAACCATTGTTAAGTTGAGAATCATCTGTATAAGTGTGAGTGGAAACCTGGTCATGGGTCAGACACTTAGGCATTAGACTGTCCTCCAGATGAAGAAATATTCAGTGAAAGGTAAGCATCCATGACCACATCCCCTAAAGCCCCATTAGGGAAGGGCTAGAGTTTCCTGCCACTCTCCAGAAACAAATCTGAAGACCAGATTATAAAGAAAAAAATACAACAATGTGACCTTGCATTTTTATTTGTTGAAAACCATTAGTAATAGGGTATCAGCAATTGTTACTTAGAAAAAAAATGTTAAGTATATTTAACAGACACATATGAGCTAATAGGAAAAATGGACAAGCTTTGCTATCTGACTGCTTACTACAGGAAATATTTGACTTTAAAAATTTCAAGAGTAAATTTTGACTGCAGCTTTACATGCTAAATAGTAAGACATTTGTTGAGATGTATATTTATTTCTTAAGCTTCTAAAGGCCAGTGTACAGGGAGAAATGAAGAAAAGCATAATTATCATCACATTAATAAGAATAATTTAAAAAGTTTATCATGGGTAACTTAACAAGGTGTTAATGAGTGAGAAGTCACATTAATAGGAACACCAGGTGAATTGTATTTAAGAATGTTCTCATGCATAGAATGGTGGGTTAAAACCTACCAGGATGTAAAAACAAAGGGAAAAACTATCATTCAGCTTGCAGTAAAACTCATATTTCATAGACATAGAACATTTGGAAAAAAAATCTCCTATATTTTCTGTAATGATTAAATTAATGCTTTGTTAATACAGAACAGAAGATACCAGAATACAGGATCTCTTGGTTAATATTTTGTTTGGACTTTTGTTATGCTTCAGTCATTGTGAGAGAGATTTCATCTGAAATCTAGGCCAATCCACATCAATTTCTCAGTAGCCTGTTTCTGATCAGGTTTTTATGGTGGCTTCAAGAATATTTCAAAGGTACAGTGACCTTCAGGGACATTTGCTTTGTACATTCTTCTTTCTATAACATTCAGAAGCATTTCAAGGATGTTGATTTCTATCCAAATTCCCATAGCAAGCTAAAATATAAAAATGCTGATTATACTAAGATCTCCTCTTTATATGTCTGATAAAAGTATTGTTTCATTATTTAACTAAACCTTAACTACTGATACTTTAACTACTAAACACAATGTTAGATCACAGTTTTTTTTTTTTGCTTAGATCAAAATTTCATATATCCAAGCTATTATTTTTCTGAGGTATTTTTTGTTGAACAAATATATTTATTGTAATCAAAATGGAAAAATAATGATTTCAACCTAACATAATTGTTTCTAATTAAACCTAATCAAAAATTTAACCACAGCAAAGTAAAATTAGTGAATTAGTTAATTTTTTTCTTAAGTATAGGTCAAATTTTCTACTTTCTCCAACTTTATATAGCTGTAGCATGAAAATGTCTACACTTTTGTGATCTGTTTATATAAGGGACTACTTTTATTGCAAATTTTAAGGTAGCAAATAAATCATGGGCTTAATAGCTGCTCTTTTCTTTCCTTGAACTTTCTATTGACCCCAGTATTAGAGAGAAAAGAACTTTACACACACACACACACACACACACACACATACACACACACACAAACATTTAGAATGATGTGGGAAAAAGATCTCTGGATTTTGATCTCAGTTCTTTGGGTTCCAATCCTAATTTTTCTCTGTAAGTCAAACCTCCAGTAGAATCACTCCACCCTACTGCAGTTCCGTGCCTCATCTTTACAAGTGTTCATTGTGAATTCTCCTAGAGCAGGAACTGCATCTGTTGAAATCACCGTGTATATAATACATGGAAATATTCTACATATAATAGTGAATCTGATTATAGAAAATATTTGACTAACTGGATCCTCATCTTATGAAAGCCTCACTTAAATTTAATTCCATCTGAGTTTCACTTTAACATGAGTCAACATGCAAGAAAATAACATCCTAACAATGTATTTGTTTAAAAGCAACATCCAAACCATCTTCTTCAATGTTTACCCCTGAAGAAATGAGTCAATGTATGGAATGATGGTCTATCAAGGAGCTATCAGGCTTTAACCAAAGATGTTTCATTTTTATCCAGAAGGGTTTACTTGCTAAGAGGTGACATAGACTATCACAATAAAGAAAATTTTATTTAAAGGATGTGGGAAAGCTTTCGTAAATTAAGAAAAATAATCATAAACCCCTTTCTTTTGGTACAAACTTTGCTACTGGTGAGAATTATTTTTTATGGCTCTCCTATACTTATTCGACAAATATTTACTAAGCTCAAGCTATCTGTCATTGCTAGAAATGAGGAGATAAGCAAAAAATGGCATGGCATTTTCCCTGAATTTACAAAGTGTACATGATTGTGGGAAAGACAGACATTAATCAAATATTCAGGTAAATGAATATATGATTATAAATTGAGCAAGGTGATCTTTAAAAAAAGTGTTCTTTGAATTGCAGATTTAGGTCTAAATCTAAAAAGTGCACAGGATTTATTTAGGCAAAGGGAAGTACAGAGAGCTCAATAGATAAATGAAGGAGATTGTCCTCAGACAGGCCCAAAAGCAGAGTGAGTGGAGGAGCTGGTGCTGATGTTTAGTAGCCTGAAGTTGAGGGATTTCCATCAAATCCTTGAGGTAGAATCAGAGACTTGGTGAGCCAAAGAGGTTAATAAGTTTTACATAGAATTATTCTTAATGATTTCTTAGTGCTTAAAATGTCCCTGAAAATAGGCTACTTTATTTCTCACAGCAAATACGAACAAATATTTCAGGTGATGAAATCTCACTCTGGGGTGTTTTCCCCAAACAACAATGTGTTGTTGCAGATACATAATATAAAACTTAAAGTAAGGGCTAAAAGTTTGATTTTGTTTTGTTTTTAAAATGTTTAGACTTTTCTTTGATATTTTAATGTCCTCAGAGCCATCACTCTCAACATGGGAAGTAACATAATAAAAAAGAGAAAAAGAAAGAGAATGGGGAAAGAGCCTGTCATTGATTAAATATTGAGTCAAGGCTCCAGGATTTCTTTCCTGCAGTGGACTGAGAGAGACATTTCCATTGCAAACAAGGCCATGAGAATGTGAGGGAACCAAGCTGTCTTAACTCTGCCTGTCATGGAGTGATGGGCTTTTCATAAGTTTACTATTTAAAGGATTCTTTGTCTGCTGTGAGCAAAACTAAAGAGAAAACAGTGCTGTCAAGACTATTACTTTTACATTAGCTAAAAGGATTCATTCAAAATATTTAAATAAGCCAGTCAGCCAAATAAATTTAACTAATAGTTACTGATTTTAAATGGAGATCTATCAATCAAGATGTGTTCAGATCCATAGCTCCTCAATGTCAAATTCAATGCCCATGATAGAAAACAAGTGGAAATATGTTCAACTATTTGTGAAGCTTAAGTCAATGATATAATGCAATATTTACTGAATTTATTAATAATTTTTAAGCAATGCTTGCCTACTTCTAACCTAACACATTTTCAAAAAACAAATAATAGTCATTGATTGCTGAATCCTAAATGAAGTAAGTATACCGAGAGTCAAGATAGCATTTTAGTTATGACAGACAGCTCTTCAGATGGAAGAACTTCATATTTCACTTCTATTGACTTGAGATGTGAAAATCAAGAGAAACCCACTGAAATATCAAATTTAGATATATTCTTTACAAGCTGGAAAATCTTGAAAGCCAATGGCAGACTTGGCTGGAAATTTCTATGTATATGTGTGCACATATGTGGACTTGCACTAAGAGTGTTGGATGTAAGGGTAATAGAAACTCAGATCAAATAGAAAAAAAGAATTTTTTAGTTTTGTAGTATTCATTTTTGCCAGTAGCCTCATCTACTAGGACATCTAAGTAAGGAAATAGGATCCACAGTAGGATATTAGAGCTGGTGAATTTTTAGCATTTCCACATGAAATGATCTTGTTTACTAAAAAGCTCCTTTCAGGAACAAGAGAGTAGCCTTACATTTTCTCTGGTATGAAAGTCAAACAACAGGGAAAGAAGTAAAATACGTGTGTATAATATTTATGACATCCTGAAACAGAAGGTATTTTCTATTTGATTTTTGGGGAGAGGCTGTCACATTTTTTTCTTGCCCACTTGAATCATACAGCTGCCATTTTGGGCTGCAACAATGAGGTCAGTGTAGAAGTCGAATACAGAAACCGGTGCATTTGGATTTGAACAATAAGTTCATTCATGGCTCTTTCAGTCTGGAAGATTCTGAGACTTTAGTAACATAGTAATTGCTAAATAAGAATAAGACAAATGGATTCTGATAAAGATCAATACCAGTAATTTCAAAGAAAGAGAAATACTGCAAGGTGCTTCATAGAGAAAGGCTGTTTGTGTACATGACCAACAGAAAGGTTCTGTCAGAACATCCTTATCAAAAACGGGCAGAATTACCTTTTCCTTGCAAAACTGAAGGTCCTGACTAAAGCCATTTAAAACATACTGATTTCAACAGAGGAAAAGGGAAAGACGTTTTTAAAAATTATCCTTTTTTTTTTTTTTTTACTTTCTGTTCATTCTCCATGGTGTTTTTTAGTCCAGTCTCATTACAAAAAACTCAAATCCTGAGTGTGGTTCTAGAATAGATTGCAAGATGATTTCTTTTCTGATCTCTAACTGCCTCTGTTATAACACAGTGGTAAACTGGAAGGGAGAGGACTCAAAAGGGTAAAATTACCTGTGTTCTATGTTTTCAAAAGCTATTTGCTCCCCTTGATGATAGAGATCACAAACCACCACCAAAAAGCAAACTCAAAGTACCTGCAACTCCTTACAACAACACAGCCTTAAAGAGTGTGCTGTTTTGAGGTTCCCCTTTCTTTTTGCTGTTGCTGCCTGGATGCTTGAATAGGAAAAAGCAGGTCAGTGTGCTGTTGGCAGACTTTCCCCCACTGTCCCTTTATCTGATTCCCTTGGTGACAGCGACTTTTCTCTGTACTTTTTTGTCAGGGATAGAAGAAGGAGGGGTACTTAAAGTGCTAATACTTTAGTGTACAATTCACGCCCAGCCTCTCTCTCCCCCTACCCATCACTAGGCTTGCTCCAGGCATACAATCCACCATTATAGACAAATAAATAAGTGAAAATTAAAAAAAAAAAATTAACAGCCTCTCTGTGCTCGGAATGAGTTAGGGTTGGAAATATTATCAAAATGTTACCTTGAGAATGGCAGTTTCATGTTCATGGGCCTGATCCTTTTACTTTTAAACTCTGTGCTGTAACATGGAATTTTAGTAACAATCTTTCAGAAATATCAAATATTAACCTTGATCTCAGGTCGCCCACATGGCTAATTTCCAATATGAAAAACGCCAAAATGGAACTTCTCAAACCATTGACACACTGCATGTTCATTAGCTACATTCTTCCCAAATACTTTGTTAATATTTGAAAGTGTCTGTGTTGCTTTGGTTCCAGGAAAGAATTCATATTTGAAAAAAAACATGGAATTTTTGGCTTATCCATGGTTTCATAAAAATTGCTCTAAAAAAATGTGAAAGCCAAAAATGAGAGTTCGAAAGACTGAGGATGTACCTTTACAATAAACATAAAACAAGAAATATCAATATAAAATGTCAGAGATATCAACTACCAACTTAGTACTTAAGGAAACTGGACATTTAATACTTAATAATCCAAATAATTAATTTGACTGTGGTAATCAGAATACAATGTGTATATATAGCAAATCATCGTACACTTTGCACATACATAATTTTTACTTGTCAAATTAAATATTTAAAAATAAAAAATGAAATACTACACTGCAGAAAGAAAGAGGACAGCATATCACTGAATAGGCTTCAAAAAAGCTTCGAGGAAGAAAAATTAAATAATACCTTGGAGGCTATACTATCTATAAAAATCATGCCACCTCCTAAAATATCCTATCACATAGTCTGAGCAGGGAATTAGAAAGACTAGTAAGGCATTTCTTAGCCAATGTGAGGTTAATTGCTTAACAACAGCCTTTTCTAATTTTGTAAACTAAAAAAAAAAAAAAATGTTTATTAAAAGGCTCACATCATACATACTCAATGGCTCTAGTACTCTACCGCCTTGATGGGTATTTGGAGTTTCTATAGGCCAATAAATTGCGGAAAAAATCAAAATCAGCATTAAAAAGCATTGCTTTTGTTACTAGTCATACAAAAATTGCAGAACATTGCAGTCACTATGATGATACTGGTAGATGAAATGTAGCTTTTGACAACACAAAGTGTTTCTGTCTGAATGCTTGTAACGCAATCAAGAATTTTCCTTTAGAAAAGGTAACTCTTTGAAGCAGAGTCATATGGATTTCAAAGAAAAAATTTAACATTTTCTCTACTTTTTTTGTTCCAAAAGATATAGAGAAAATGCATCTGGTGCCTCTATATGTTCCATCTCTTTTGTGCTATCACAGAATGCGTGAGCCATTCTACTATTGTATAAAAGAAGTGAGACATCATTGAGACAGGAAATTTACAACGGAGAGTAAAAGGGAATCCTTGAAGATGTGACAAGCCAATTCAAGTTTCTGTTATAAAATAGGATTAAACCCATTAATACATTCTTTTATTTTTTTCATCTCTGACCCGACTTCCTCCATCCCTAGGCAGATACACTTATAGAACTAAAGGGTGGCAGCAAAATCATGTATATTTTCTTTGCTTATGGTGTTTTTTTTAACCACAGATTTAATAATTTTATATTTAATAGTTCCCAAGTAAACATTTACTATGTGAGTTTGATCTAAACAAAGTATCAACCAATGCTTCTACATCTGTAATATTATAGTTAGTAATACATTAATGATTCTCAAAAACACATTTTCTGTTAATAGATCATTCATCACAAAATAAATCCAAAAAAATGTGTGTAGTGGTTTGAATAGTGGCCCCTCAAGAGATAAATCCGCATTGTAATCCCCAGAACATGTGAATGTAATGTTACTTGAGAAAAGGATTTCTACAGATGTAACTAAATTAAGGATCTCAAGATGAGATCATCCTGGATTATCAAGATGGCCCTAAATCCAATGGCAAGTATTGTGTGACAAGAGATACACAGAGGAGAGACAGACAGGGAAGAGGAGAAGCCACGTGAAGACAGAGGCTGAGACTGAGTGACACATCCACAGCGCGGGAATGCCGACAGCCACCAGAGCTGGAAGAGGCAAGGAAAGGAATCTCTGGAGGGACAAAGCTCTTTCAACACCTTGATTTCAGACTTCTGGCCTCCAGAACTGTGAGAGAATAAATTTCTGTTGTTTTAAGCCACCACGTTTGTGGTAATTTATTATGGCAGCTTTAGGAGACTAATACTACAGTTTTTCTTTTCATGCCCTTCCTTTCATTCGAAGTTACAAATAATGACAATAATCACATTCACTGAGCACTATCCGCATGTCAGAAATACTGATAAGTTTTTTACAGTCTTCTTATTTAATCTTCCTAACGACCCTGTGAAGACGACATTATTAACTTATTGATGCAGAAATTAAGAACTAGGATTCAATCCCAAGTAAGTCTTACTGTAGTCCATTCTCCTCCGTTAAAAATAGGGAAGAATGGGCTGGGCGTAGTGGCTCATGCCTGTAATCCCAGCACTTTAGGAGGGTGAGGTGGGAAGATCACTTGAGCCCAGGAGTTCAAGACCAGCTTGGACAATATAGTGAGACCCCATCTCTACAAAAAATAAAAAAAAATTAATCAGGCACAGTGGCATGCACCTGTAGTGCCAGCTACTCAAGAGGCTGAGGCAGGAGGATCGCTGGAGCCCAGGAGTTCAAGGCCGCAGTGAGTTATGATCGCACTCCTGCATGTGAGACCTTGTATCTAAAAAAAAAAAGAGAGAAGAATGGAGAATATAAAGTAAATAAAAACTTCTTTGCTTGCATATGTATTTAGAGAGTCTCTCTGGATGGAGGGCAGAGAATAGAGAGACGGGCAGCAAGGTGGAAGGGTATCTTCCACTGTACTATATTTTTAAAAATTTCTGAACCATGTTAATGTACTATCTATTCAAAAATAAATCACAAAAGAAAAACATCAGTGACCTGGTGAAAATGAAGTTTAAAAATCTCCAAATGAGTAATAAGAAATTAATGAAAATATTATAAATTTATGGGCAGAGAAACAATTCTGAGAATATAACTGAAATCCTATTAGACTTAGAAAATATGTCAAGAAATTATTAGGTAACTTCTGGTGTGCTGCTCAAATAAAAGCCCCTTCTTATAATATGTCTGAACTCTCCCACCTTCTACTCCACTCATAAGCCACAATCTCACCACTGACAATAGGCCCAGAGTGAACAACAGTAACTAAACAACCCAGTGTTCAATGCATATGTCTCTCCCTCAGGAATTTCTTTCTTTTCCTATTTGTTATAGTTGTTGAAAGTTTGATAATGTAGCCTAAGAAAGTGTAGGCCATTAGATGTCTCGAAACACAGATTATGAAATTATTACCAAGAGAGTTGTAAATTTTTATTTTGTTGATGTTATTTAAGAAAATGAAGGAGATTTTCTGTTCTCAGTGATTTGCATTTTGACTTAGAGTCAGAAGGAAGTAATTATGACTTGTGCTAGCTATTCCTGAACCTACAATTTTAAAATTTTAGTACCTTTCACTATAATCTCCTTAACTAAGACGTGTGAGCCACAAAAATACCAAATAGGATTCTCATTGTTACATTACTGTTATATTGTGTTATTATCATATTACGCTGTTATATTATTCTTCCTAAGTCACTTCTCTTTAAAAAATAATTTCTCTAATAATTTTTAAAAGAAAATAAGTTTTTAATAAAAATAGTCACCCAGTTTTTTATTATTACCAATTAGCATTTTATCAAATCTATATAACTACTCAATATGACAATAGAAGTTGGTGGTTCATCTTTCCAAGAGATGCAAACCCCAAAAGATAATTGAGCAGATTAGAGTGAATAACAATAAAATCTAGGTCAAACTTAATAACCCTCAAACAGCAGCAGCTAAATGCACCAACCAAGAACAAGATGTTTTGATACAGCCAAAACCAGTTCAGGGCCTTCCAAGGATGGTCCATTTCTATCTGCTGACTTTTGCATGACTTTCCCTTTTCAGTATATTTACTTTCAAATGTAACTTTTATTTCACCACTTCAAATAGAGTGTTTAAAATGACAAGCTGATTACCGGTAATTAACTTTTGATTGACTTGTCCTATTATTACACACTGAAATGAACTGTAAGAGACAGAAACTGTCTTAGATAGAAAATTGTGGTCAAGGTATAATACACTCACTCAAATCTTCAAATAATTAGGATTTCAATATTACAAATTACAAATGGAACTTACAAAGAGCAGAATCAGCAAACATACTGAACCCATCCCGAACCCAGGCCTTTCTCTATATAAAGACCCCACTTGTTTTCAGGATGACTTACATTTAATTCTATGGAGCAGTGGGTGAGTTTTCAAGCATCCTAAAGTTAACAAGGGCTACCTGGAAGCGATTCTGTCATGGCTCGCTCCTTATTTGCACTCTGGAGAGGAAATTGAACCAAGATACTCTCACAAAAAAGGTTTTACAATGTGCACATTTTCTTCCACAATCACATTCACTGATTCCTTAAAAAAAAAAAAAAAATATTCTAAGAATACCTATTGTGAGCCAAGGCATTAAAACAGGTAAACAAAAAACCGGATTTTTGCCCTTGAGGGGTGTGCATCCTAGTTAGGGACACAGAGGGATGTGCTAAGTGCCGCAACAAGTGACCGTGAAGTACCAGGAGCCTGAGAAGGACAGGGTCCCAGGGGAATTAAGAAACATTTCACAGATGTCTGTAAGGTACAAGGTTACTGAAGAGCTTCCCTTTAAAGTTTTTTGAAAGTGATTTGGCTTTTTTTTTTTTCCCAAAAGGAGTATCCCTGAACGTACTCTTCATTATTGAGATGATTGTGAAGCTTCAGATAAATTTGAAAGTTTTAATACTGGGTATGGATCTTATTGTTCCCACATATTTGAAATAGTATTTTTATATTAATATGCTTTCCTAAGCATCTAGATCTCATGATACTTGGATATTTTTAAAAAGCAGTGATCATTATGGGGTATGTCCCACTAATAATCATAGCTCTTATTCGTACCATTCCTTTCCCCCAATAACTGTGGTAAATTTTTTTAAAATTTTGAGATAATTTTAGATTTATAGAGGAATAACAAAAGTAGTAGAGTTCTCATACACCTTTCACTCAGCTTTCCCTAATGTTAACATCTTACATAACCATAGCACAATTATCAAAACTAAGAAATGAACACTGGCTTAACACTACTACTGCAGACTTCATTCAGATTTTACCAGTTTTTCCTGTGATGTCCTTTTTCTCTTCTGAGATAATAACCTTTCTAAAAACTAATTTATTGAATGATCAGTTATTTGAGAAAGAAAAAGGAATAGGAATTTCTTCCAGCTTCTTAAATTAGACATTCATGTTGAAGAATATTTTTTATGTTTTGAAACATTAAAGTTAGATAAGCTTCATTCGGTGTTATTTTGCATGTTCTCATTGTATAATGTTGGCTGAACTCTGACACACAGTAGGTGCACAAAGATACATTTTTTTCACAATTTCATTCTCTACACTCTACAGTTTTAAATCTGAAGGTGGTTCTTCACCTTGGGGATGGAAGGTTCAGTTCCATCTGGTGAGGGTTCTCAAAACAGTAGCATCTATAAGTGCCCTCATCTAGTGGGAGAGTGGTGGCTGCAGGCACCTACACTGAGATGCTCATCTGCTAAATACGCCAGCTCCTCCACCAGCTGTTAATAACATCAAAGCAAGAGGTGATTTTTCACTATGACCTCTGCATATCGCTCATTATTCCTCTGCATTATTTCTTACCTAATTAGCCAACAGACAGCAAAACGCTTTACTTCAGATTGCCCTCCCTTTGAAGGCTTTCACGGTAAACTGCACATAAGAATTCCAGTAAACCAGGCCAGAAAGCGAAATGCTTGAGATGAGACCCCTCTGCTTATTTCTTCTTCTGTTCTCCTTTTCAGACTGGATGCCTTGGCTGGGATCACATTATATTTTCCTCTATTCAGAAATGTGAAAGCTTGGATCTTGGAATAACAAATGTGCTTAACTGCACCAGGCATACCACAAAGCACATTATTTTGACATGTATATGAAAACTGGAAGTATAAATTGTTCTGGCACTCTGCCTCTACTAGAAGTTGACAGTAGACCACTCTAACATAACTGGTCAGGGAAGTGCTTTTTAGTAATTCTCCAGAGTCCTTGGCATTAGTCAGAAATTATCTTTTCTTGCAGTGTCATGTCTAGTGTCAGTGTAGTGCAAATCACTTATACCACTGCTAGAACTTATAGCCTTATTATAGATTTGGCTCATTAGCTAGGGGGAAAAAAAAAAAAAAACCATTAACAGCCACAGTATTTCCTTCAGTTAAATAAGAATAAGCTTCAGTCTGTTAATGTTTTCCCCCACTCTCATACAACATTCACAGTGCCCAAATGCTATGAAAATAATAATTTTAATAATTCCACTTTGCTTTGAAAATTAAAGCATTTATAAAATTGTGGAAATAATTGTTACCTATTTAAGATGTTGTTGGAAAGCCTAGCACTCAGGAGAGAATGTATATAGTAATGTTTGTAAACTCTAAAAAAAAAAAAGTATGCAAACAACAGGCTTAAATGCAATTCTACTTCTTTATATCTTCCACAGAACCTTGCATATAAAAATCCTAAGAAGTTTGTCAATTATTTAATATATTTGGTCTAAAGGACCTTGGTAGTGAAAATAAATGGCAAAATCATTAATTATATTTAAATAAACCTAGTGGAAACATACATATACATATATAAAGATATAAAACCCCCAATCTTGCTATACTTCGATATAATATTTTAGAAGTTTTTTTTTTTAACTATCTAAATCCACTTAAGCACTTAGCCATGAAAAGACTTTAAGAATTAAATGACTCAAAACCCGTGATAAATGTTTGAAGCTTTAAAATATTTTTCTTCTCTTCACTTAATCCACTGGTTGGGTTATGCTGAGGGGACCACAGGAATTAGAAAGGCCCTGGTCCAATACCATTGTCTTCTTTTATACATATCAAGCTGGACTGAGAAGAATGAAAAATTCTTCCGACCACCCATTGTAAGAACATAAAGTTGTCCTATTGCTTCAGATGTCTAGCACAAGCAAGCTCTGTTTGGTTTCTTGCTAAATTCTGGATGTAATGTTTTTCTCATCAGATTGATTGTCGAGACTTTCATTTTAAGTGTAACAAGATAAAACCTGGAAACCAGTGGACTCTGATTGATTTTCTGATTTGCCCCACTGCATGGCACAGTCAACAATTAGATTAGTTGTTTTGAAGCCTTTCATTTCACCAGCCCAAATCTCTACCTAGAAGAAACATGCCTGGGGCAGTTGCTGTGGTGACTCTACTCACAGCTAGGCCCCCGGGCATAAGCAAGCACATCCTGTACTGAGCACCAGTAACCGTATCTTTTGAATTCTACTCTCTTGACTACAAAATGAAAAAAGAACATATAAACAATGAGTCATGAGTCCTTTACTGCTCATGAATAGACTTTCGGTGACGAAGAAACAATGCCTCTAACTATTATTATTAATTTTATTCTCAAGAATAATTCATATTCTATTAAGAGAAAATTTCTGGGACTTGACCATAAACATGGGCAGAAGATAATTTCCTGTTAGAAAGCATTATTTTGAGAATTAATTAGAATAAAGCATTTGATAGGGTCACTTACCCAGGAAATTAACAAAATTAAAGACAAAGGATATATGCATATATGCATTTGAAGTCATTAATATCATGAAAAAAGAAATGAAATCTTAAAAAGGCAATAAAATAGTAAACTCATGAAAGAATAAAATGTGAACTCTTGAATATAGCAGATTCTTCCTAAAAGGAGGCTTTACTATATGTATATACACATTTTACTTTAAAAGGAGATTCTACCCTTTTATCACTAGAACATTAAAAAAAAATTAACCATGCCTATTATATTTAAGCATTTTTTTTCATAAAATAAAGTTTATCCAATATACTTTACATGTAAATATTCTGGTCACAGTTCATTATTAGTTAATTGAAATATATTGTCAACACAATTTGATCTAAATCATGACTCAAAAGATCTCATTTTTCAATTAGAACATTACTTTCTATCACTGTGACATTATTCTTTATTTGAGCATTCCTTCGAGATAGACTGAAACTGATTTCTCAGAAGTCACATTTATGAGAGTGCTATATCCCGATGTCCTGTGGATTGTTTCACCGGTAGCCTTATTGTTGGTGATGGACAACAGAAGCCCAGATTCACAGTGGTAGGAACAGCCCCCACTGATGTACAGGGGGAATTAAAAGCTTACCCTCCTCATTGGCTTTCAAGGTAGCATTCGGATCACCTTGGCAAGTATACCTGACTGATTCTAATATATAACAAAGCGACAGTTCCCATAATTATTGAGAAGTCTGACTTCTATTTAAAACATTCTTTCCCTGATTTTGTGATTTCACATGGAACACTGCTTTATTTGAATACCTAGCCTTCATCAGCATGAAGTTTTGGTCAATTAGAATGTGGACATCACTGTGTCTCTCCCCGGTGTTTCTCCAATTCCCTTTATTAAAACAAAATTGCGAAGAAGTTTCTCGTGAAAATGTAATTCTTCAGGCAGATAAAATGGTGTGGATAGGGATCAGGATATATTTATTTTTATTTCTCCCTACAAAATGGCCTCTGCGGTTCCATTTCAGCTATACCTTTGCCAAAGGAGTCCTGCAAATGACGTACAGGAGCCCCATCCTTTCGGCAAGTGTACAGGGTCCTCTTGGCTGCAGGTACCAGATTTATCCTTTTCTGTCACTACAGAAAACTGGACTAGTTGGTTTTAAGTATTGGATATTACAACAGTGTATATAAACTGTAGATAACAATGTCCTCATTTCAGAAACAAGATTCTCAAGTTAGAGAAAAACACAGAGACAGTTGTTGATGTCTCACTTTTCAGTCCAATCGACATGTTGAAATTATTACTCCAAAGTAGAATTGGTATACACAGCTGATGAAGTAGTTTGGAAAAATGCTCTTGTTTCTGTGTCTGCCACCACACTGCCCTAAAGCTGTTCATACACACCATTCAATAAAAGGTTAAGGACATTTTCTGTAAAAGAAAGATGACAAAAAGAGGTACCGAAAACTTTTAACTACGTAAAACCATTTATGGCTACACATGATGGCCAAGAGAATAGAAAGATGAAGTATGGCAGGGGAAAGGTGGTCTTTTAAAGCTTGTATTGCTGGGGTAAAAAAAACTGAATTGTGGCACAAGATGTGGGGAGAGAAAAGATTGTAAGAAAGATACTAGAGCTAAAGAGGAAGGGCCAAGGAAGACCAGCTTTTATTTTCTGTGTAGAAATACTCAAACATGTAAACCATGTTTGATTTTTTAGTAGGCTGAGTGAAAAGAAAATAAACAGTTATACATATTTTTGGATATTTTGTCTTAATAAGCTAACTCTAACTACAAGAGTATGACCCCACACATATACATTAAAGTCCTAGGCATAAAGGGTATGGGGGAACTATTCAAAAATGAAAATAAACCCTTCAAAGATTCCCCCAATCAAATACTCTCATAGGTCTACTACATACACTTTTAGATCAATGCTGCAGTCAATTTGCCTTTAGATATACTGACATTATGTCTGAGGTAAAAAGATAGGAGACTGCTCCTGTTTTATGAGGTAGCAGTAGGAAAAACATAACAAGCATCAAGTATGGATACTTAAATGAAAGAACATTAAAAATCTGGATTTCTATTAAGTATACCATGTAATTATCATTTATTCATTCATTTCACCATCCATGTCCTATACTACTTAATTGCAAAGAAAAGAGTCAACTACTTATGTGTACACTAATTGCCAAATGTATAAATGATGGAGTGAATGACCCTGTTCTCAATCCACACAGAAAAAAATATTAGTGAAGACAATACGAAGATGGCAAAAATAGGAGGATATAATCATCAAAATTACATGCTGCCCTCTTAGTAAAATATGATTTAAAAACAGATAGTATAAGAACTAATTTAGAAAACTCCTATACTTGATCTTATGCATTGTATTCACGCTCCAAATTTTTGAAAATATATCACACAAGACTAAAACATCTGTAAAAAAATATCAGTGATGAAAAGTCAATTACTCTAACCATTTTATGTTCAAGGATGGGAGCCCTAGAGTAGCAAATGCACATTTTCTAAGAACACAAAAACAATCATCTTTAAATTGATATGTTTCCTCCTCTATTTATAAAAAATGGTCTGTGTCAATTTATGTATGAAACAGGGAGAGGCTGCAGGAAAAATGGCAGAGTAAAGGTGACCTCCTGTCTCTGTGCTCTCAGGGAAAGAGG
The DNA here is from genome assembly GCA_963575035.1 of Avahi laniger. NCBI lineage: Eukaryota > Metazoa > Chordata > Mammalia > Primates > Indriidae > Avahi > Avahi laniger. The sequence goes on from CAUYSK010052445.1 coordinate 52,932, forward strand.
TGGAGAACTCAGTTTGCTATGCACCAGTGGATCACTGCCCCACAAGAACAGGGTTATGAAACTGCAGAGAATGGCGTGTGACACGCAACATAGGGAAAGAAAGGTGTTTGGGAGATAGGATCACAAACTCTGGGGACTGCAAGATAAACAATAGACAATAGAGCATGGGATGGCTGTGCCCGCCTGGCCAGCAAATGCAGTGGGATCTGACCCACAGGAGAACGAGAACGTCCTGCTTCCCCACTGACCTCCACATCCACTCAGATAGCAACGTGCCTGAAGTCGGTGCAAAATCGTGGCAGGAGACGTTGGGCTCTG
>CAUYSK010052447.1:0-14208 GCA_963575035.1 Avahi laniger
ATTTGGGCACCGGCTGTGGAAAAAGCAAAGAAAATGCAAAAGCAGTTGCATCAGGGGAAGCACTGAAGTTATTTCTCAAGAAAAAGATGGTGGCAAAAATCTGTAAAAGGAAATACAGAGGCAGTGAAATAGAAGATCTAGTTCTCCTTGATGAAGAATGTAGGCCTGTGAACTTACCTGCAGCATTAAAACATCCTCAAGACTTAGTATAATATGTCCAAAATATCACTGCATACGCTATCTGGTATTTGAAGAGGAAAAACTGACTAACTTCTGTGCAGTATGAAACACAGGCTGTCACAAATTTTGTACTGCTTTTTTTCCAGTTTTGCAGAAAATTTACATTCTGGTTCTCTTTACAGAATGGAAGTTGTAAATAATTCATGAATGACAGTATACATTAAAAGGTATGCATTAACAGCATACCAGTTCGTCGTTTTATTTGCTGAAGAAAATATTGTCTTCTATTTTTCGTGATACATTAGGTACGATGTGCAGTTCTGCAGAGTCTTAAAATTTCTGTACTCCTTTCACCTGGTGAAAATGTATTAAACTGTCTGCCATGCTTTTTTGCCTGGCCGAATAAACCACATCAAAGAAAAGGGACTACGGTATTTGAATGTCTGAAAGTCGATGAAGCCTAAGGTTTTAAAAATGTTGCCCATAATCTTGAACATGTCTGTTAAAAAATAAAAGAAAAAATAATTGCCTCAGACTATTTTTATGAGAAGTTGTAAGCAGTTTTAAGATATAAAGCAGTACAAAGTACTTATTGTTATTTTATTCTGAAGTTGTTAAAAACTCACCGTGATTTTGACCACTGCATATTCTTTTTTTTTTTTTTTGAGACAGATTCTCACTTTTGTTGCCCAAGCTAGAGTGAGTGCCATGGCGTCAGCCTAGCTCACAGCAACCTCAAACTCCTGGGCTCAAGTGATCCTCCTGCCTCAGTCTCCAAGTAGCTGGGACTACAGGTGCGAGCCACCATGCCCGGCTAATTTTTTGTTTCTATTTTTAGTTGACTAGCTAATTTTTTTTTTCTATTTTTAGTAGAGACAGGGTCTCACTCTTGCTCAGGCTGGTCTGGAACTTCTGAGCTCGAGCAATTCTCCCACCTCGGCCTCCCAGTGTGCTAGGATTACAGATGTCAGCCACCGCGCCTGGCCTACTGCATATTCTTTAAGCAAGTTAATTTATGTTTTGAGGTGGAATACAATTTATACTTTTTCTTAGAAGACATAAATGTGGGTTTCTGTGTTAAGCATATTTTGTGACTACTATTAACAGATTGATTTGGTTAGATAGTAAATGTTTTAAGCTATTTTTTAAAAATCTCTATCAGTGGAGGTTATTAAGCCAAAGTTGAGGATGTGCAGGGGTGTGTGGGGCAGAGGACACAAACCACAGACAGACCTGTGGCTGTTTTTCAGAAGGAGAATCTGGAAGTTTTCGGCATCTAAAAGCATACGGAAAGAAAACAGGCAGGGAGCTGGCAATAGTGAGACAATGGTCACATTCTTGTGAGACCCAGGAAAATTTACATTGTGCATAAGGTAAGACAAGTGTTAAAAGAGAAAAAGGAAGTGAAAGAAGCATCAATTACGTAGATGTCTCTGGGTAGCTGGGAAAAGGTCCGATTCTGTCTTGTCTCTGTTCTGTTAGCTGTAAAGATAAACTTATAATTCGTTATTCGTGTGGAGTCCAACAGACTTTAGTTTTAGGTGCTAGACATGGCCCGCTGATCTAAAGTTGTAATTTGCATGTCTTTGCTTATGGGAGGCCAGTAAGGAATGTCCTTAACGAATGATCTGTGGAGTCCAGTTCTTCACAGGTGTCTGAGGCCTTTACCTTCCCTTTTGCATGAGGAGTTGGTGGGGGAACATTGAGATTTTTCATTTTCTTTTTACAAAGGGCAAGTATAGTTTGGTTTAACTTTGTTTTAGACGTGGCATATACATTGACAAGTTGCTCTCACAGGAGCAGTACGCAGTTGTCCCTGTTTTGCCTCACTCTTGCCAATGGTAACTAGAAAGTGGATTTTCAAACACTGGATGCCAGTCTCCCAGGTATTCTGTGAGTGCTCAGTCAATATACGTGTAGCCAATTAAACAGTCTAACAGAATTTGTTTGCCCTCGTGGCAGAGATTTCTATTTTATTCTTGGCTCACTGCCAAGCTTTTGATCTCATTTGAAATTCAACAACGGTTGGAGCTCCAGGCCAATGACATAAGTAGCTCTGTCCCCATCCGCCCACTGCAATCTCTTAGGGCATGTCCCCATCCTTCAAGCATAAAGTTCTTGCCTCTGGCTTTTGCTTCTCTTATTCCTTGCTTCAATGGCCTTGAGTAACCTGGAATCTTTCGTATCGAAAATAGAATAACAGAGGAGAGGGGAGATGAAAACAAAAGCATTAGATACATCTACTTCAAAGAAGAAGGAAAATTTTAGAATGGACATCTATAGAGGGAGGATGAAACTGGGTAGACGGGTATAAAAGCTAGACTTCTCTGCATATACCTTGTTTTGAAGGTTAGACTTTGGAACCATTTAAATACTCTACCTAACATAAAAAATGTTAAAATTTAAAAGCAATCCCTAAAAACTAAAAGCAAAAGAAACTGAATTCACCTGTGCATTGAATTGGTGGCATGACCGCACAAAGGAACTATTTGAAATGCCTTAGAGTAATTGGAGAGTACCTCCTTAGTGAAATATAACTTAAGGACGAAAGAACTGCAAAATGTTTTGTTTTCAATAGTCAGATTGAGGCTTTAATGCATATATTGTGAGATAAAGGAAATGAATGTTGGTGTCACTAACAGAGATAAGAAATAAGAGTTTAGGTAAAAATGCTAAATTTGAATTGGAAGCTTTAGTATAATCTCATGATGTATTTTATTTTAAAAATATCTTTTTCTACCTCTGCCCATTGAAAATCCCTAGATGTATTGACCAACCTAGTAGAAATGATTACTCCTGTCACTGAAACTGCCCTTTATACAAATCAATAAAGGGGAGCAAGGTGAGAACTGGGGTAAGGGCCCCAAAACTCTGTGAAGGAACAGGCCTAACTAAAAATAATGATAATAATTAGTCACTGTCCATAATTGCTTCTCTGGATCACATAGCTGGTGGTCATAAAGATTCTTAGCTTTCTCCATAGATAACATCATCTTTTCAAAACCTAGGGGTAGTTTCTGAGATATCTTCCAGGTCCTGCATTTCAGTGGATTGGCTGACCCACCTAAAGGTATACAACAAATTGACAAGCATTTATTCAAGAAAATCTGCTAAATCTCAGTAATAAGTGGAAGTCCATGGCATTGAAGCCATAATTTGCTCCCAACAGACACACACACACACACACACACACACACCCTCGTGTCCACGGTAGGGAAGCTCTACCCTGGGCAGGAGCAGTTTAGATAACAGTAACTCTTTTACCCTCTAGACCCCAGACATAGTGTTAAAGCTCTGGTTAGGGTGCTGACTTTATTTGGAACAGAGCATCCAGAACGCATGCCTTAAGGCATTGTTGGAAACAAGAAAGATCTTAGTGGCAAACAATACAAGGAAAGCTAATAGCTACATGAAACTACTATCCACGAAGAAGCTGAAGACTAGCCAGTAGTTTAGCAAAGAGAATTGGCCAAAGAGACAGCTAAATAGAGCCCTGCTAAAATCACATTCATCCCAGGGAGCCTGGAAGGCTGCATACATGTGCTAGGCTGTACTCACTCTAGAGCAACCACAGCAGGCCCTTGGATGAACATGGAGCAAACTTGAACCCATTCCCCAAGCCACAAAAGATCCATCAGTAGGTGGAAACCTTACTGTATCAAGAGGCGTAATAAACACAGCCTCTGGCCAAAATATGACTGAACATCAAGCTATGCTGGCCCAGGAGTGACTTCTAGGAAGTCAGGGTTAAAAAAATTTTTTTAAGTGGGCAAAAATATAAGAAAAAACTAAAAAATCCCAGAAATAAAGATGGATTGGAAGTTGTGCATCAGAGAATAGACATTTCTTTCTAAACACACAACTAAAATCATGGAGATTACCAATAGAAAACATGGACACATCCATTCTCTATGGCTACATAACGAAGCATCCCAAAATTTAGTGGCTTAAAGTTGTGTCATTTTTCACATTCTGTATGTTCTGTTGTGAATTTCAGCTCACCTCCCTGAGACCTCTTATCCTCCATTCGGAAAGACCACTTTATTCACATGAAGACTGGGTCCCAAGAGGGCAAATTTCTATAGCAAGGGCTTAGGGTTCTGGATCACACTTTTGTATCACACTTGTCAATTCCCCATCAACCAAAGCAAGTCACGTGGCCAAGCAGAGAGTCAGTGCTGGAGAGACGCACCAGGATGTGAAGACTGGGAGACACGATTCAGTGGGGACCATCCATGTAACAGTCTAACACAATCTTTCCTCCATTCCCTAATAATTCATAATGCAAAATATACATTCGCTCTCAGGGCTCCCAAACTCTCATCATGGCATGACCTCAAGTATAGTTCTGAAGACTAAGATCTCGTCATCCAAAATGGGTCCAAGTATAAATGAAACTCCTTCAATTTGATCCACTTGATCTAGAGACCTGTGAACTAAACAGATAAGTTATCTCCACACCCCGACATACCTAAAATACACTAGAGACACAGGGATGGGATAACTACAATACACACAACTGTTCAAAGGAGGGGAAGGAGCAGAATGGGAAGTACAGAGGAGTCGCTGGTCCAAAGCAATTCTGAATCCAATTGTTAGGTTTGCTTAGGGTGGGAACCCGGAAAGTATGTATAGGATGGAATGCAGTTAAGGGAAAACTTAAACAATAGCCGCAGGAGTCTGGAGAGTCTGGAGGTTGTAAATCTACCTCTGACCATAGACAGTTTTGGCAACACTGGCATTCCTATCCCCCCTGATAAGGATGAAGCTATCCCCCTCCTCTGTCTCTGCAGGATGAGACCAATGCAGGGGTCCCGGAAACTGGTTGTTTGAAAAAAAATTTATTACAGCGGCTGTTCTGGCCCAGTTGCTCACTTCCCCCAGAAAAATCCTCTATAAAACCCAAGGCTCTCCCCATTTCTTTCATGGACGCTTTTTAGGCCTCCACCCGTCTGCACCCAGATGCCTAAAATAAACAGCGTTTTGCAACACATGAGATTTCGTGTGTCTCCCTCTCGGCTCCAGATCTAACACCAATCAGGCACATATTGACAGTTTCATACACTCTGGGGACAGGGGAAATTCTTAGTAAGCAGCTCTGTGCCCTAGGAGTGATTTTCTAATCCATATTTTACTTCTGCTTTTGGCTCTATTCCCTGAGCGCCTGGCTCCACCCTGAGATATCTTTCCTTTTTGATGAGAAAGGAGGTCCTGTGTTTGCAGCTGAGTAACTTCCTGTGCTGCTTCCTGCCTATAGGAAGCTGGCATCCTAGAGGAATCTTTTCCTTTGCAACGCCTCAATTCTCTTCTACTCCCACTCGGTCGTATTTTTGCTCGTATAATTATGTTTGAAACTTGTTGGGTCTTGCATCAATCTGACTGGCATTGACATCAAGACCCAGAAGGTACATCTTTAATACTTTTCAAGACAGATTTTAGGTATGCATCTTATATACAGCACAGAGTTGAGTTTGCTTTATGATCCAATATGAAATTTTTTAAATGAATGACTTAAGCATTTACATTTACTGAGAGGGTAGATATTTAGCCTTAATTCTGACATATTTTAAAGTAAGTAGTTTTATGTTTTTAAAAAGTTGTTCACTGTGTAGTCTGTTTGCTTGTGTGTGTGTATGTGTGCGTGCTTTTCTGATATTTAGGTTTTAGATATTTAATTAGATTTGAGCTTTCATTTTAGTGGTCACCTTTATAACTTCACATAGCAGCCTTAGATGGTCCTCTCTCTTTTTTAGACAGTATCTATTCGTTCCCCAGTAGAATTATTTTTTATTTCTCCTCCCTTTGTACCACCATCCAATATAAATCAACAGAATTATCTTTCTTAATGTTATCTCTATATTGCTAAATATGCTTACATTTTTGTCGCTTGAAATTTCAGGCTTCACTGATGTTCTTTGGCTTGCACCTGCTGAAGATGAAGCAATCCACTAAGTCAGCCATCTTTCCCCTTCCTTTTTTAAATTTAAGGCTATGAAGTTTCCACTTCCTCTCTATCGGGATGCTTACCTTTGAAACCCAGCCAGTCTTCTGTAAGGAAGCCACAGCAGCCTGTGGAGAGGCCCACATGGAGAGGCCTAAATGCAGAAGAACCAAGAACACTGACCCTCGTGCCAACTGAGCTTCTGACGGACAGTCAGCACCAAGCCGGCAGCCACATGAGTGAGCCGTCTGGGAAGTGGGTCCTCCAGTCCCCTGTTCATCCCAGTTGACGCCATGTGGAACAAGGATGAGCCTGTCCTGAACTCTGTTCAAATCACAGATTCATGATCTTAAAAACAAAGGCTCTTTGATTACTCAATAATTTTTAGATATATTAATATAAGTCCTTTATATGAATATTTCTTATTTCCCATTTTTATCAGCATTTTGGAAGAACCAAAAATAAACACAATTACAAGATTTGATGATGAAAAGGAGTTAGAAAAATAGTAAACATGCAAGAAGACAAAATTGGAAATCTCAGCTAGCTTTAGCAATGGCCTGAATCCAACAAAATGAAAAGAATAATTGAGACATTTGGATTTAGATCTAAAAATCATCCACAGGAAGAAAAGGAGGGGTCTAGCAGTAGCCCATATGGCAAGTGCTTGGACGCTTTCATTGACTAGCAGAGACCCGTAAAAAAGTAAATGAGACTTTTACTAATGAAAGTACAGAGATAGTATACTCTTTCTGTTCATATATTAAAATTCTCTTTCTTCAAAATTTGTGGGCAACTCTGAAGATCACTGAAATTGAGCTTTTTACATTTTTCTGAGGCACATATTTAGGCCACCAGGGTAAGAGAAATCCAGGCAGCTGCTGATGTTCTTTACTGACAATGGCTTTACTGTTTTCTGCTTAGAAGCACAAACACAATAAATCCTATGAAGCAACTTTTTAGACTGTGTTTCTTCATGAAACATAGTCTTACAAACATTGAACCTCTAATGTTGGCAAGCGAGTGAAGGAGTCCAGGGAGATGGAGGTTCTGATCATAAGTGAAAAAGATTGAGTACATTCAAAATTAGACTAGGTAATCTTGCAACCATCATGGTAAAGATTGGATCAGGTAAGAATCACCAATGGTTGCTGAAATCTGGGGTGTAGTTTTGATCATGAGCAAAGATTTGCATGGTCTTAAAGTGTATCCCCACGGGCTGCTTTGTAGTTGCAAGGGAGAAACATCACAGTACATATAAGGTGGTGAGAAAATTGGGCAACACCTTGATGAAGGGATCAAAATTAACATTGCACAGGAGGGACAGATGGACATCTTGGGCCTCCAGCTGTGAGAGCCTGAGCACACAGTATCATCTGTGCCAAATGATGCCTGAGAATGCATAGCCACAATCTAATTGCAAGAAAACGTCAGACAAACACAAATGAGGAAAATTCTATGAAAACAAAAATAGGAAGAATTGTATTATTCAAAAATTACAACATCTCCAGCCTGCTCCCCAGATTTTGAACTTGCCAGCCTCCACAATTGCATGAGTTAAATCCTTAAGATAAATCAATCTCTCTCTCTCTCGTGTATATATATATATATATAATTTATATATGTAAGATATATATATGATAAATAGATAGATAGGTTCATCCTATTGTCTGGAGAACCCTGACTAACACAGGAGGCTAAAGGGACAAGACAAAGAAAGTATCTTACACAATGGAAAACTATTCAGCTTTACAAAAAAAAAAGAAAGAAATCCTGTCGTTCATTCGTAGCAACGTGAATGAGCCTAGAGGACATTACATTTAGTGAGACAAGTCAAGCACAGAGAGATACACACCGCATGGTCTCACTCATATGTGGGAGCTCCAGAAAGTTGAGCTCACAGAAGTAGCGAGTAGAACAGTGATTACTGGAGGCTGGGAAGAGTAGGGAGGCGAAGGGGAGAAGGAGAGGTTGCTTAATGGATACAAAATTACAGCTAGCTAAGAGGAATAAGTTCTAGTGTTCTATATCACTGTAACTGTAGTTAACAATAGTTTATTGTGTATTTTCGAATAGCTAGAAGAAAGGATTTTGAATGTTCCCAACAAGAAGAAATGACAAATGTTTGAGGTGATGCTATGCTAACTACCCTGATTTGATCATTACACATTATACACTTGTATAGAAATAACTCTCTGTATCCCATATGTCCAATTATTATATGTCAATTAAAAATAAAATTAAAAATTTTAAAAATTAAATAGAAATACAATATATGACCTGACACTGGAATCTGAACTAAAGGAGGAAAAAAAAATTCTATAAAAAATGTTGTTAAGTCAGTTGGCCAATTGGATTATAGATCTATAGATGGTAGATTAGATTAAAGTGGTGTCAATGTAAATTTCTGAAGTTGGTGACTATACTGTCATTATATAATAAAACATATACACTTATTCTTAGGAAATACACACTAAATTACTTAGGAATAAAAGGCCATGATGTATTTAACTTACACTCAACAGGTTCAGAAAAAAATGTATGTAAAGATATATAGAAATAAATATAAATATATCTATAGATAGAGAGAAGGGGAAACAAGTGATAATGCAAAAAAGGTAAAATATTAACAACAGGAAAATCTGGGGGAAGCTGGGAAAAATATTGTACAATATGTATTTTGTAAGTTTTAAATTATTTTCAAATGAAAAAATATTTCAATAGGTTGAGGAAATTGGGGTGGCTCAAATCAATGATGAGATGGACTGTACATGCTGTATGGAAACAAGGAAAAAAGAAGTGTCATTATTGCTTAACAAGGGGAAGATTAAAAGACAACCAACTTGTGGAAGAATGCGCACAGAGACAGAAAAGTCTCCAGTTCTGTAGCTGCGGGTTTCAAAAGGGCATGAAGCAGATCGCATGTATTTTAGGACGATAATTTACAATACTTAATTGAAGAAATTATAGATTCTAAAAGATACGTGCAAATGTGAGCAACTGCTAAAGGCTTAGGACATATTCTTGCCAAGTCCTGGATCTTTTGCATTAGGAAAAGTGAGATGCTAGAGCCACTGTACTTAGGTGGCCCGAATCAGGACTGTCAGGATCATTCTCTTACACTGGAGGCACTATGTTGGATGAAGAATTCAGGAAAACTAGAGCCTGACCACAAGAGAAGAGTATGGATGGTAAGCAGACTCAAAAAAATGCTATAGCTGGATTAAAAAAAACCCAAAATATTTCTGGAAAAGAATGTGGAGATGGTAAACTCCCTATAATCCAAAAACTTTAAACTCTAAGAGAAGAAAGTAAAAGTTTACAGGTAAGAGTATTCATAATGAAACTCAAACAAAAAGTAATTTTCCTATAGAAATATCTTCTCTTTTTCTAATGATGAAATATATGTAATCTTCTTCCCAAAGCTCAGACATTTTAGATAGATAGATTATAGATAGATACATAGACACTCACATGCATACATACACACATACATGCATACATAGGCACATAAACAGATGTTTCTTTTTAAAAGATTAAATCATACTAGAAGTATATTTCATAGCCTACATTTTTATATTTTTCATCATTTTTAATGATTGCATAGTGTTCTATTATATCATATATTTTTATATTAGATTAGACCCATGTTTTGTCATAATTCAGGTGGCTTTTGGTCTTCTGCCATTGTAGACAATGTTTAGATTAAACCTCCTTACGTACTTGTCCAATTATTTCCATTAGACAAAAGTCCAAGGAACAGAGTTTCTGAGTCAAAGGTAAGCACTTTTTAAGAATCCTTAAATGTGCCTATGTTGCCAAATTACTCTACAAAAGAAAAACTGTATGAATTAACACTCCCAGCAACAACACAAGAGATTTCCCCACACCTCACCAACAATGGCTAGAAAGCATAGTTTGGAAGATAAGTGCTGTGAACTGATTCACTCTTTCTCCTGCCTCTCCCCCTCCTAACAGTCTAGAACACCGGTGCTCAATAAATCAATCCAGGTTCCAATCCAGTAGCCATTCTGATCTACTCTGACTGCCCTAGGTGACAGAAAACTCTCCCTTTGGTTCACTTCCCAGTATCCTGGCACCATGTGGACCCTATAAAGGCAGTAGGTCCAGGCATATTACAGAAGGCCCCAACTCCGTTAAACTACCACCTGCTCCCCAGGTCACCCCTTCAGCCATGAAGTTGTCACTCCTGGTCTTTGCAGTCCTTGGATTCCTGGCCCAGGTGATCGCAGGTAAAGCGGATGGTGGGGAGAGGAAGGAGAGCTAGCAGGGCTCATACCACTGAGTTCCAATCTAAAGTAGAGCTCTCCTAACATCCACCACTGGCCTCAATACCCCATACCCAGCAACCACCCTATACAGCCTTGTACAAAAACTTGTTTTCTATTCTAATTCTACAGTGCCCCTCAACCTGGTCCAAAATATCTTCTTTTTTTCAGAAATAATAAATTATTGGGTTTTTTTTATATTGGAATCTACATTCTTTTTTTTTTTCATACTATAACGGGAGTGCAAACGTTTAGGTTACGTATATTGCCTTTGCCCTACCCGAGTCAGAGATTTAGGTGTGTCCACCCCTTAGACAGTGTGCACCGCACCCATTAGGTGTGAATATACCCATCCCCTCCTCCCCCCTCCGCCCTCCCACCTGCCCGACACCCCATGAATGTTACTGTTACACGAGTACATAAGTGTTGATCACTTAATACCAATTTGATGGTGAGTACATGTGGTGCTTTCTTCAGCCTTTTCACTTGGGCTCCTAACTGATTACAATTTTTGGAGGGAGGTTTATTTTGTATATTTATTTATGTATCCTGCACCTCATTCCAAAAAGGATTTAAGGCCACGATGAGCTGTGATTCCAGGAGTATACAATTTTTGCTTCTAACCAAAGTTCATTTTCTAAATGCAAAAAGTGACAGCCAGAATAAAATATGCATAGTGAGCAGTTCTCAATGCAGCAGTGTTTGGGTCGAGCAGTTGTTTTAATTTTGAAAACTTGACCTAAAACACTAATTAAAGGCAAATTTTGCTAAGTAGTATTGGTATTGATACCCTGACAGAACTTTTAATCTTAAAGAATTTTATTTTTATTCTCCCCCTCCCCCAAAGATGCATAAAAGTCATCCCCTGTGATGATTACATCCTCCAGTGGCAGAAATCAGGTTTCTGTTTAAATGTCAATGTAATTTATCACTTTTTTCCACAGTGCAGGGGGTGAGGGGGGAGTCTGGTTTTAATTGTCAATTTCTGAACTTGAGCTACTTTAGCGGGAGCGATTGGTGGGTGTTACTACATAATTCCACGTTCTGTCTCTTTAAAAATGTTTTCAAATACTCATTCCCTATCGTAATCCTCAAGACTACTGTTAGGATTCCAAACCACTGTGGTTTAAACTTTGCTGGAATCTAAAAGGTGGCTGACGGAGTGAAAGGAAACCTCATTTAAATAAAGAACATATTTGGCTTGCCTGATTGTCCCAGAGTCCAAGCTCTGGGCATATCTAAGCCATGGGCCCAAGTCTCATAGTGGAGGAGATTACTTGTTTCACTCTGCTGGACTCCCCCCACCCTCTTGTTCAATATAAACACCGTCAGTTCTGCATAAACTCCTGCATCAAATAAGAACTTGCAGAGCTTCGTGTTATGCTGAATTCTTGTCTAGATGAGATAAGGAGTGCAAAACTGCACAGTCCACTATACTTGTGATAAATCAAAACGCTAATGATGCTATTAAGATGGGTTTTCTTTTAGCCCTGGTAAGCCAGAAAGCGTTGGGAGGTGGGGAGGATGGGTCTGACTTAGAAATATCTGAAGCTAAAAAGTGGTGTTCTTTCCTTTTCATTCTAATTCTACTCCCTGCTCTAAGATGATGTCGCTGTCCCAACACTGACATAGGATGAAACACAGTTTTTACTCAACTAGCCTTTTTTTTTTTTTTCCCTTTCCTTCTTCCATGAGACATGCTGAAATTGTCATGTTATTTCTTTCCAGAATTTATTGGAGCATTAGGCAAAGCCTTTTGGGAGTATAAATAATGATGATTATAAAGAACAGTCAGTTTACCAAGGAAGGCCATTATCTTTGACTTGCAAAGCTTTTACAGCCAAACAGTGTTTGCTTACAGTTGTTTAATACAAATGAAGACCATAATAGTACCTATTTTAAGAGGAGTCCTTTTACTCCCTTTGTACATGGAGGTCATCCCAATAAAGAACAGAAAGTGTCACCTTGCCTAGGCATCACACAGCTCATTTTTCAGGACAGGCATTGTATACCTTCCATGAAGGCCTTGGATGATGTTTCTTTTTGAGGGAATGTGGTTCCTGATTGCTTTCTTTTCTGCCATCAACAGCAAATAATCATCTTTGTTGAGAGTTAAAACATTTCTAAAGTTAGTAAGTAATACCTGATGTAATTTTAGAGTCCCCTCCTTCAAATTGCTTCCTGTATATGAATTCAAGGATGGTTTCAAAACTAATGTAAAGGGCTGGGCGCGGTGGCTCACGCCTGTAATCCTAGCACTCTGGGAGGCTGAGGTGGAGGATTGCTTGAGCTCAGGAGTTCGAGACCAGCCTGAGCAAGAGCGAGACTTCGTCTCTACTATAAATAGAAAGAAATTAGCCAAACAACTGAAAATAGAAAAGATTAGCTGGACACAGTGGTGTGTGCCTGTAGTCCCAGCTACTCAGGAGGCTGAGGCAGGAGGATCACTTTAGCCCAAGAGTGAGAGGTTGCTGTGAGCTAGGCTGATGCCACGGCACTCCAGCCCGGGCAACAGTGAGACTCTGTCTCAAAAAAAAAAAAAACTAATTTAAGGAACTGTCTGAATAGGTACTGTCACTGAATATATATCTGTATTATATATATTTTAAATTATATATGTATAATTATATATATAAAATTAGAATCTCAGGCTCTTAATTTAGCCCACAATGTGGCTGCAAGTGCATAGGAAGCTCAGAGTTGCAGTTTTTATATGTTTGGAGTTACCTGCATAACACTTTGCACTATATTGGCACATGTGGCTGTCTTTTGCTGCTATATATTAGCACAGGTTTATCCCTTTTTTTAGCCTTTCTTTTTAACTTTCACATCCCCAACTTATTCTAGTCCTTTTGGCAGTTCTGTTTTTCTTTTGGCATTTTAGTGGTAGTTCAGTTCGAGATGAAAGGCCATTTATGTATCTCAGTCCTTCCCTATTTTGCAAGCAAATGTAATAAAAAAAAAAAAAACTCAGCGTTTTTTAGTATATTCAGAGTTGTGTGGTCACCACCACTATCAATTTTAGAACAGTTTATCATCCTTAAAAGAAACTCCAGACCCATTGGCAGTTGCTTCCCATTTCACCCCAGTGCCCGCAGCCTCTGGCACCGTATGTATGAATTCAATATGAGTTGAATGTGGGCCCACTAATATCTACTTCCTGCCTGCGGATTTGATTTGCTTATTCTGGATATTTCATATAAATGGTATCATACAATATGTGGCCTTTGTGACTGGCTTCTTTCACTTCCGTCATGTTTTAAAAATTCATCCATGCTGTAGCATGTATCAGTAGTGCATTTTTCTTACATCAAATAATATTCCATTATATGGATATACCACTTTTTGTGTATCCCCACTTGTCAGCTGATGGGCATTTGAGTTGTTTCCACCTTTTGGCTATTGTGAATAATGCTTCTGTGGATGTTAATATGCAAGTTGTTGTGTGAATATATGTTCGCATTTCTCTTGGGATACTTCAAGTTAGAAAAGCATGCACAAATGCATCATTTTTTTTTTAATTATTCCAGAGTATTGTGAGGGTACAAACATTATAGTTACTCTTTATGTCTTTGCCTCCCCCAAGTGTGGGTTAAAGGCGTGCCCTTCCCTCCCTTTAGTGCTCCCCGTGTCCTTTAGTTGTAGATTCGCCCCCCAATCCCCCTAATCCCTAGAGAGTATTTCTGCCATGTGATCACCTTAGTGTTGATCAGTTAGTACCAATTTGATGGCGAGTAGAAGTGGATCCCGTTCTTCTGCCTCACTTTGGATAATGGGCTTAAGTTTAATCCAGGAAAG
>CAUYSK010052449.1:0-13868 GCA_963575035.1 Avahi laniger
TAAAACCTCACTGGGCTCATGAAGTATTGCCAAGGAGAAGGCCTGCTGACGTCTGCACATGGAGAGGAATCATTTGCACTCAGATAGTCGGTGGGTGGAGTTAGAGGAGTTGGTCAGCGGTCAGCCTCCGCAGCAGGGTAGACACGGCCCCTGAAGTCTTGCCTGGAGGTGCGTCAATTCATGTAACATCCCGTGCATTTATGCAGAGTGTATTTAAGCTCAGCTGGAGACCAGTTAAGCCTCTTTCCAAGTGGATTCTTTTAATGATGTTTTATTCTAGAGGACGTTAACCAACTCATTATTTACACACTCTGATTAGAGGTTTGTTCCTCACCCTCAGTATTGTTTCAGGTGGGTGAGGGACCAGAGTCCATGGCACCCTTTGGAGGAAGTGCAGTGGTCCTCAGACTGAGTGTTGGGGCTTAGCTGGACACCCTGCTCCCCGTCTGTGCAAAGAGACACACACACCTTGTTGGGTAAAGGTCTGGCCTCTGCAAGGGCCTTAGTCTCAGGTTCCAGCTGACTCACGGTGCAGATGGAAAAACTGAGTTTCAGGGAGGGCAGCCCAGGGAGTCAACAACAGAAACAGCACCGAAGTCCAAGGTGCTGAGGAATTGTCATATCTACTGTGACTTGGTAGAACTTCAAGCATCAGCATCTTTTGTGGAATGGTACAGAAATTGTGCCCAGAAACAAAGTTATCTGACTCCTAAGCACCCAGTATCACCCGGGACTCTTCCTCCAACATGCCTGGCCATGGCGTGTCTTTGGGACTCAGATCCACAGGTAAGTTACTGGTTTTGTTCCAGGCTGCAGGGTTTACTGGCAATGGCACCAGGACAGGAGCCAGAATTGTTTTCAGACTCAGCTTATCACTGAAGGTTGTGTGGCCCTGGGCATGCCCTGCCTTCCCCTGTGTGCCAGGCACCACGCTAGGGCAGGGGATACGGACGTGAACAAAACAGACTCGGACCCCTCTGGGCTTGGGTTTCCCCATCTGGCCACAGGGCTCTTGCGGCGGGGTGGGACTGAGCACTTGAAGCTCTGTCAGGTCAGACCCAGAGGAGGAGATCGGTTTCTGAAACTCCCAGGCAGATTCCGTAGGCACATTGGGCTGGCCAGACGCAACAGCCGTGAAGAGCAAGAACAAAGCGAGAGAGAACGGAGGGGAGCAACAGTGCTTTACAGACTTCACGGCTTTGGAGCCATTTCTTCAAATTTGTTCTCACATAGTGCATTGGTTTCCAGTGGCTGCTGAAATAAATTCCCATAAATGGGATCGCTTTAAACAACCGAAGTGTATTCTCTCACAGTTCTTGGGACCAGAAGTCCAAGATCAAGGTGTCAGCAGGGTTGAATTCCCTCTGGAAGCTCTAGTGGAAAATCTGATCTTTGCCACTTCTGCTTGGGTGGCTGTTGGCATTTTTCGAATTGTGGCTACATTATTCCAATCTCTACCTCCGTGGGCACATTGCCGCCTCTTCTCTGTAACTTCTGTCTGTCCCAAATCTTTTTTTGTCTTATAGGGACACTTGTTATTGCATTTAGGGGCCACCTAGATAATCCAAGGGTAAGCTCAGTCTCAAGATCTTTAACTTAATTACACCTGTAAAGGTCCTTTTTCCAAATAAGGTCAACATTCACGGTTTCTGGGGATTAGAATGTGGGAATATTTTTCAGGGGGGAACCATTCACCCCATTACAGGGAGAAAGAAGCCCAAATCTATGTAAAGCAAGAAGCCAAGCTGTGCACATTGAAGAAGGAGGTAATGGAGGCCGTAGAGCCCTTTTCAACACCACCCTTCCCGTTCTGGCCTCGTGGGTGCTTTTAAGAGCCATTGCTGTGGAACTCCTGACCTTCGAGGAACTTACTTTAAGAATCATTGCCTTAGAGAAAGGCCAGCAATCTTGGAGAACTTCTTGGGCAGGGACCCACTTGGCCTGGCGTCTCTCCCGACAGACTGGTGCAGTTAGCAACCAGTGACCACAGAGAGCATGTACTTACTGAAAAATATCCTTTTAATGCCCGACTTTGGATTTTATGTTGAAGTGTGACTCGGGTTAAATATAAAATTCATAGCATATCTTGAGCAACTATTTTGTAGTTATCTATATATAAATCTATTTTACAGCGACACAAATAGAATAGATTATGGAGTGTCAGCATGTAGATAGATTCCAAGTGCTTTTTCACTAATATACCTAATGATTCGTGCTGAGAATATCCAAGGGCTCCACTGTACATTTAAATGGATATAATTAAAATAATGAGCTCTATTTTAAAAAATGATATATGAAAAAAATTTTTAAAGAAGTTAGAAGGAGCTGCACTACTAATTCAAAGTGATATAAGTACTTCTGCAATTCCATTGTTATTAGGACACCTAATTAAATACAAAGCATCTGAGAAAAGCAACATTTGGGCTTGTAAATCTAAAGCGTGGAAGTTGGGGGAAGAGAAATTGCCCGAGTCCTCGGGGAGGCAAAGACTCGAGGGCGTCAGGTTTAAGGGAGTGGATGGTTGGTTATGTGCTGTTGTGCCCGTGGGTGAGAGAGGGTGGCTGACGTAGCCCCCACCTTCTGTGGGCCAGGTTGGGAGTCTGGCCGGTCATAAGCTGCAGCTGCATTTGTTCGTGTGGCCTCTGATTCGTTCAGGGTGGGTAATGTGGGTGTGGGAACTAAGGGGAAGCTGCTTTCCCATGGGAGGAAGCCATTCCCCTGTGCCTACCCCCAAATCCTAGGCGTTAGAGGCACTCCAGGTGACCCGAGGCTGGTAGTTCAGTGGAAAGGACTAAGGATGGGATGTCAGGAGACATGGGTTCGAGTTCTGGCTTTGCTCTGTACTCTGTGCCTTTGGAGAGGGCCTTTCCTGTGATACATTTGTGCCCGGGCCTGTTGCAAGGATGACTGTCCACTCTGCAGTCCCGTCCCAAGATCCACGCAGCTGTTCAGTGGGCCCCACGGGGTTATTCATGCCAGGAGGCAGGTATTCTTTTGGTCATTCAGCAAATACAGTACTTATGGAGTACTTACTGTGCGCCTACTGGATGCCGGGAGTACAGCAGTTCACAGGACTCCTAAGGGCCCCACCTGATCTCAGGGCAATTTGGTGAGTCAATTAACGGACCAGGTATTTTCAGAGAGCGGCCAGGGCTGCAAAGGAAACAAAACGAGGCAATGAGCTAGAAGCTAGATTGGAAGGGCAGAAAGGTGACAAGTGAGCCGAGATGAGTCCAGGAGAACGCCAGGGGAGGATGGCTGTCACAGTCATCTGTTCAAGGAAGACCCAAGCAAGCCGGGAAGGCTTCCCAGAGGTGAGGATATCGTCGTGAACCAGTGTCACTGTCATAACGGCAGTTGCCATCTGTGGTGCCAGCCCCACCTGGGCTCCTTGTAGGCATCGTCTCCTACCCCTAGAGCTGGCAAGGGTCCTGGTCCTCCCTTAACAGACAAGGAAACTGAGGCTCAGAGAAGACAGTCTCTTGCTCAAGGTCGCAGGGTGCGTGGGCGGGCGGATGAGAGTTCGGTCCGGCCTCTGGCTCCAGCAGCTCCTCCTTGCCCAGCACGGGGCCGTGGTGCTGGTGAGGACCTCGAGAGTGGGGAGGGACACTGCGTCTGTTCAGATGGGATGGTAAGGCGCCCTCAGGGCCCCAGGCTGAGCTTCAGAATGTCGGCCAGGAGGGGGTTCTGGGTAGGGGGCCCATTCTGTTTCCTCCACTCCCGTCTCTGTGCCCAGCAAGCCTCAAGGACTGAGGGACCATTGGCCCCCACGTGGTCTCCACTAGGGAATAGGAATGTCAGCAGCTTCCTTGACCGCCCGGCTGGAATGTTGATAAACATGGTTCACTACCAACTTCCATCAGCCGGCCACCTCTGCTCCACGAGCGGCTCTAGGCAGGGTCCTCACAGGCCTATATCCCATTACCAAAAGTGGTAGAGCTGGGAGTCGAGCCCCCACCCTTCTAACTCCACAGCCCATGCCCTGACACCTGTGCCATGTAAGATCCTTCCCTTGTGTCCTCTGCACACTCCCCTCCCCTGCCCCCATGACGGAGGTAGTAGGTACCCGGAGAACATCTCCACCGGTAGCAGCGTTCCAGGTCCTATTTAGACATTACCTTGTTGTCTCCGCATCGTGGTGCTGTGGGTACGTACCATGTTTATCCCCATTTTGTGGATGTCAAGACTGAGACTCTGAGGGGTGAAGTCACTTACATAGGAACCAGCAACCGTAGAGTGGCAGTTCCCAGATCTGACCCTGGGATGATCTCACTTCCAAACGTGGTACCCGTCCCGTCTCACTTCATGACATCACGTGAGGCTCTAATGCCTGTCCCGGTGGGAACTCTCCACCCCCAGGGCATTCCCTTTTGCTGGCTGACAGGGATCTCCTCCCTCTCTAGTGCCACAGCTGTCCTCTCGTGACTTGTCAGACCTGCCGATTCTGCTTATCTCTTGGGGCCTCACAGATCTCGGAGGCTTCTCTGCCCTGTGGTGACCCTGCAGCCAGGTGGGGCCATGTCCCCCGAGATGGGGTAGGGGGTGGCTCTAGCTCTAGATACTGTTCCCCTACAGAGGCAGCACAGCCAGGGAGCCCCATCCTCCCGCTCGCCAACGAGCACCTCGATTTTAACTCTTCTGGATGCTGGAGGTCAAGCGTGGGTGACGTGGGGCAGCCATGACTGTGGGTGGGGGGTGTCCCTCTGCAATCGTCTCTCCTGGTGCAGACGTGTCACCGCTAAGAGCCAGGATGGCTGCGCCAGGTCCCTGGCTCACCTCTTACCACGCATATGACTTTGGACACGTTATTTCACCGCTCAGTGCCTCGGTTTCCTGGACTGTAAAATGGAAGTGACACCAAGACTTCCCTCCCAGGGTTGTTACTGAGGATGAGAGGAGTTAGTTCGTCAGAACAGCGCCTGGCACATGGGAGGCTCTATTTAAGTGTTTCTTAAATAAGGAAATGAATTTGGAGGTGATTGAATCATGCAGTTTTATATTTCCCACTGCAGAGAAGGGCAAACACTCAGACAGTGTCCGGTGACCCCGGACATGGCAGACCCACGAGGAGGTGGCGTCCCTGGGCCCACTGGGTGCCAGAGATGCTCCGAGTATGTCATTAATAATGGTAACAGTGACTGTGTCTCGAGAGCAGTTACAGGCCAGACACTGTGCCGAGAGCTTTCCCTATGTTAGTTAACTAAAATGTGCGTGACAGCCCTGTTAGCTCCGTTTTGCAGATGGGGAAACTGAGGCTCAGGGGTCAGGCGTCTAGCTCAAGGCACACAGTGAGGAAGTGGCTGCCCGGTTTTCTCCAGCATGCCTTTTCGCTGCTGTTCTGTCCATCTGTGTCCTGGCCGCTTGGGCTGCGGTGACAATACCGTAGACTGGGTGGCTTGATTAAACAACAGAAACGTGTTTGCTCACAGTTCTGGAGGCTGGAGGTCCATGACCAGGGTGCCAGCATGGTCCGGATCTGGCGAGGGCCCCTTCCGGGCTGTAGAGGGCCACCTTCTTCCTGTGTCCTCAGATGAAGACAGAACAGTCTCTCTCTTCTTTCAAAGCCACTCATCCTGTCATGAGGGTTCCACCCAAATGACCTCATTTAACCTCAGTTACTTCCTAAAGACCCTGTCTCCAGATACAGTCACACTGGGGGTTTAGGGCTTCAACATGAATTTTGGGGAGGAGCATAGTTCAGTCCATAGTACTTCCCTGTGGCCTTTTTCTCTCCTCTTGTTAGCTGAGGCCTTCCCTCTCTCTCTTTGCTCAGTTTCCCAACTTTTCTCCACCCTTGGAGAGAGCTGAAGCTGGGAGGGACAGCAGATGTGGTAAAACCCATTCTCCTGTGACAGATGGAGCTGCTGCCCAAGGCCACACGGCAGGCCCACGTAGGTCCAAGGTCAGAGCCCAGGTCCTGCCTCCTGGCCCGGCCCCTCCACTGTGCTCCAGGTGGTGCCGGGGTGCCTTGCCTGGGTGTGCCTGGAGGCTGGGCCTTGGAATTCATGGTCCGTGTTCTTCTCCGGAGGAGGGGAGAGGGCTGGATGTGGTCAGGGCAGCATTCCCCAGGCCTGGAGCGTGACTCAGTTTCCCTGTATGTGTGTGCCTTGGCTTCCCCACCTCAGAAACAGCAGTCATGGAGACACTTGCCCTTGCCAGAAGGATGTGGGGCCCTTAGGATTACACAAGAGTCATGTTGAAAGGAGAATGGTTCAGGAGTGGGGGGTAGGGACCCGGTTGCATCCCTTGGCCTGCCTCCGATTTTGTGTATGGCCTGAGCAGTCACAGCTCTGCTTTAGGCCCAGTGTCCCTGTCACGAAGGTTCAGTGACACGTGCCATGCTCACTTCAGTACTGACCTCATTATCTTGATATTTTCTGACGTTTGAAGAGCCACCTACATGCCGAAACATTGGCTCCGTGACGCTTGAGCCAAGTGAGATTTCCGTTGCGTTGTAGTTTCCCTGTGTATAAAACAGGAGCGGGAAAGAGCCGGGATGCAATCTCAAGCCCTCCTGCCTGGGAGCAAAGGGACCGGCACTAGACACTTGGTGGACAGCAAATCACTTAAGCCCTTGCTGCTTAAAGTGCAGGTTGAGCCCTGGCAGCGCTGCTCCCACCTGGGAGCTTGTTAGAAATGCAGGATCTCAGGCCTCGCCCAGCACCGGCTGTGCCGGAATCTGCATCTTGTCGAGATCCCCACCCAGTTTGTAAGCACGACGAGGTTTGACAAGAACCGATTTCAGCCACCCAGAAGTGCTGTTTTAGGTCTCTTGTAACTCCGGTTGTGATTAGTACAAAGAAGCGGCAGGTGAGGCAGCTGGACACATCTGTATACCTCTTTAGACCTCAGCTTCCCCAGCTGTAAAATGGATGGAGTCGGAGCCATACTAGGCCAATGGTTTTCAAACTGGGTTTCCTGGAGCCCCAGGGCTCCCTAGAGGAGCCTCGAGCAGCCATGGGGGCATGCAGGAGGCTAAGTGGGCTGGGGGCCGTGCCGTTCGCTATATACACAGCTTTGCATGTCTCGGTGGTGTCCTGGGCTGGTAAGCTCCCACGTAGGTCTGGGGTCCACCCTGAGCAGACTCTCTTCTTTGCCAGGGAGCGCTTGAAGCGCAGCCAGAAGAGCACCAAGGTGGAGGGCCCGGAGCCGGTGCCGGCTGAGGCTTCGCTGAGTGCCGAGCAGGGGACGATGACGGAGGTGAAGGTGAAGACGGAGCTGCCCGATGACTACATCCAGGAGGTGATCTGGCAGGGCGAGGCCAAGGAGGAAAAGAAGGCAGTTGGCAAGGACGGGACCGGCGACGTGCCTGCCGAGATCTGCGTGGTGATCGGTGGCGTCCGCAACCAGCAGACCCTTGGTGAGTTCCTGTCCTTGACGGTCGGGGCTAGGACCAGGGTGGGAGCATGGAGCCTGGCAACTCTGCCCCTTCCCTGGCTGAGGGCTCCCCTCCGCCCTCAAGGAGAGATTGAGCGCCTTAGCCCTTGCCTTTGTGTAGGTGTAGTCTGGAGAGTTTTTCTCCTTATTTCTAATGTGGCAAAACCCTACCCATTGCTCAAGACCTTGTTTAAGTCAAATGCCTGGAACCTTCTGTGGACCCAGTGAATCCCCATGCGTGGGGGCTCCACAGCCCTGGCGGGTCTAGCACAGCCCTTCTTGCTCGGTGTGCTAAATGCCTGTCTGCTTTTCTCCCGCCTTGCGGGAGGGAGGTCCCAGCACAAGGTCCTGCCCAGAGCAGATACCCAGTCAGGATCGGATCAGTGACAGACGGCCCCTGCTCCTGCCTCTCCTGGCCAGGGCCAGGCCCCAAGGAGCTCCATGGAAACTGGCATCTCAGTAACGATTTCTCCCCCTCGGGTCTCCAGCACGAGCCAGGGCTCCCCGTCAGGGGTCCCTGCCCGACTGCCAGGTTTAGACTCAGATGCCCCCAAGGGCCAACAATAGGAGGGTGTAGCGTAACAGAGATGAGCCAAGGGGACAGGTGGCGGGACTGCGTCCAGCTGGAGAAGGCACGCCGTGTGTGCGGGGGGCCCTGCTACCCAGCTGCTGTGCGGTGATGGCTAGGTGGGGTTACAGGCACAGCGCTGCCACATCTCTGGACAAATCACACACCAGAATGAAAATTTGATGTGAATTCTTTTGGCTTTAGATGTTGGCAACTAATTCACCTTTTGAAATCTGCCAAACAAAACGTATCTGTGGGTCAGAATGTCTATGGGCACAAGTTGCAAGCCGTGGTTTGTGAAATACAGTCCACGTTCCTCAGCCAGAGGCCTTGCCTCGTCCTGGCCCCAGACTTCCGTTTTCGTCTGCGCCCTCCTCTGCGTTTCCCATGCCCAGCGTGTTCTTAGAAGTGTTGCCACCGCCTTCCTCTCCACTGCCCTTCCCCGCCCAGCGCTGGCTCACCTCCTCGCAACGTGCAGGCATCTCTGTCTTCCTGCGTGTGGCACCCTGGGCCTCGTGGGGAGGTTCCCTGTGCCTGTTTCTGAGAGTTCAGACTCAAGTCCTGTTGCCTGTTCTACCCAACTGCTGGGGATCAGCCTGGAACTCCCTTTCCCAGCTGTTCCTCTGCTGGCGGTGGCCGTCATCAGCGCCACCTGGGACATTGCAACACTTCTCCTAACCCCAAAGGCCATGTTTTTGTGTCTCCCTGCCTGGTATTACCTGCCCTCTGCTCTGGCTGCCAGGAGGCAAAAACAAAACACTGGCCACGTCGCTCCCTTGCTTCTAAACCTTGGGACTCTCCACTGTCTCTAGAGTCTGGGATGTGTCATCAAAACACTCCATAACCTGGGCCTTCTAGCCCGTTTCTTGCTTCTGATCTTCCCAGACCTTTCATTTTAGTGCAGTCTGCTCTTCCTCTACTTTGCTCATGCTGTTCCCTCTCCTAGGAAGGCCTTGCCCATTACCACATGGCTAAATCTAACCCATCCTTTAAGGCCAACTCCAGCGCCACCTCCTCCCAGAAGCCTTCCTTGGTCTCTTCTGGTCAGACCGGTCTGTTTCTACCCTGCCCCTCATTTGGGGCACTTCCCACTGTCTCTTTAGATTAGAGGGGCTTTGTCTGTGCTTGGAGATTGGGAGCCCCTAGAGATTGGAGCTCCAGGATCTGCCTGATTTATGTCTCCACGTTCCTCCCGTCGACCTCACAGTGCCTTGTAAAGTATTGGTTTCTGGGAATGGCGATGTTGACGTCAGTGCCGTCACTGTTAGGATTGGACTAGGTTATGCTATAGTAACAAAAGACCCTAAAAGTAACAAGAGATCGTGATAGCTCAGAACCACAAAGGTTTATTTCTGGTTTGCACTGCACGTCCGCCATGAACGCGGGGCTCCCCTCTGCTCTGGGCCCAGGCTAAAAGCAGTCGTTTTATGAAATGTTGCCAGCCGAGTGACAGGGAAGGGGAGCTCTGGAAGGGCTCACACTGGAAATCAGCTGCTGTAGCCACAGCGACAGACGTTAACTCCACTCAGTCACTGGCCGCACAAGTCACCAGGCCCCACCAACCTCGGAGAGGCCAGGAGACGCCATCCTCCCCGTGACAGAATGGGAGGGAAGCAGGGATGTTCAGGCAGCAGCAGGAGTGACAGCGCAGTGCTGAACGAGAGAGCGAGTGTTTTCAGGGGCCCTCGCCCGACCTCCCCTCGTCGGTATTGACTCCCCGAGGCCAAGGACGCTGTTAATCACTAGTGGAGCTGTTAGCTAATGGAAGAGAGGATGTGCGCCTGCTCCCTTTGGTGCGTGTGTTAAGACTCAGGGCTAACGCAGTAGCTGTTTCTGCCCTTCACCAGGAGATGCCCGGGGAAGGGTCTTTGAATCTGAATCTTGGGGTGGAGCCAGCGGTCTGGATTCAGTGGGGA
The DNA here is from genome assembly GCA_963575035.1 of Avahi laniger. Taxonomy (NCBI): domain Eukaryota; kingdom Metazoa; phylum Chordata; class Mammalia; order Primates; family Indriidae; genus Avahi; species Avahi laniger. Next base: position 9,862 of record CAUYSK010052449.1, read on the forward strand.
AAGCGGCCCAGGAAATGTTGGGAGTCTTGCCTGAGCCAGCTGCCCGCACGGTGCGAGCCCCAGGGCCCGCCAGCCTGATGCCAGCCGCCCCTGCTGGTGTCCAGCTCAGCTGCCGCTCACCAGCGGGGTCCTCGCTGTGCTGTGCCTTAGTGTCCTCATCTGTTAAATGAAGTGTGGTCCCTGTCCTGGCCACCTGACAGGGGTGGACGCACAAAGCAGCCGTGGAAGGGAACAGTGTTGCTTGCAGAGGATGAGCTGGGATCCTGGAGCTCGGAGTGGATCAGGCTCTAGGACTTAGTAGGGGTGCTGCCTGCCGCCGGCTCCTTGTCCTCTCTGTGCCTCAGTTCCCACGATTGCAAATTTGTGCGGTTATCTGAGGCTGCAAGGAGATGATGGATGCAGAGGCTCAGCATCGTGCTTAGTAAACGATGAGCTATTTCTCTGGTAGTACCAGTATTAATAGCACAAAGTACCTCTTCAAGGAGAAGGAGTAGTGATCGTGTCTGCTTTTGTTCCCAGTCTAAGAACGAAGCCAGTGTGATATAGAGAAACAGAGGCATGGGGAAGAAAGTTGGCGCTGGCTAAGGTGTGAGAAGACACGGGTTCTAAGTGGGCCTCAGCTTTCTCATCTAACTGGACAGGGAAACCTGCTCAGCCCCAGCTGTTCTTCCGGTGCTGCCTCCCTCGGATTCAGGGACTTGGAGCACCTCGCGGAACTCTGGAGTGAGCTGTTTGTGGCAGGCCCCTGTGAAGAAGATATATAAGCCCCGGTGGCATGTTGTAAGTGGAGCCACCAGTTTGGAGTCCTACCAAAGCAGGGCCAGGTGCTCGCCACTGGTCATGGTGACTAATCTTGCATGGTGAAGGCAGGCCTTCCTGCCCAAGGGTGTCAGAAGAAGCCAGCTTGGCCTCATCATCCGGATAGAAAGGTGTTAAAAAATCAGTGTTAGCGTTGAGCCTTTCGAACTCATTCATCTCAAGGTGGCAAGTAGATTTGTTGTATGGTCCAAGCCCAAGCAGTTGCTACTGGCTGTTCTGTGTTAAAGATTCTAAAGGGTAGTGTGATCGATTGTTGATGTCTGCCCTGGATGTAGAAGTGGGTAGTGGGGCTACCATGCTATCAATTTGACACACTTGACCCCCTCATTTTATAGAGGGCCAGGCAAAAAGAGTCGCCCAAGGTCACTCAGCAAGTCGGGGACATTTTCTTCCTGCTCAGAACGGCCCACTCTACCTCATAGCACCAGCCTCCCTCCCGCTTCTAAAAGTACAGCAAGTAGAGACAGCACTCCCGGGACTCAGCTGGGGGTGGGATGCTGGTTAGAGCCGAGGCTTTAGGGAAGCTCATGCCACAGTGTGCTTTCTGTGCCCTGGTGGCCGAGCACGGGGGAGTCAGCATGTTCCCCAGGCACTTGGCAGGGGGGTGCCTGGTTAGCAGAGCCAAGGGCCTCCTGAGTACTTTGCTCACCCAGCCTCACTCGGGCCTCAGAGACGGGGCTCTGTTGCTGAATAGAATGGTGTCCCTGTTTGGTCACCCAGTGCTGTGCCATGAGGGAGGCTCCCCAAGTCCACACTGGCCCTTTAATAGCCATCAGACAAACAGTGTTCCCAGTGACACAAGCATCATCCAAGGCACTTCCTGTGGAGGAGCTCGGGTCATGGGCACGTGGATGGCGTTTGGCAGCTCCTCGGGCTGGGACTCTGGAGGGGCGTCAGTGCCCAGGAGGCTGGCTGCCAAGTCTGCAGTGGCGGCTGCCACTTCCCTGCTGCCCGGAGAATTCCTTGTCTGAGAAGGGCGTCTCTCACTCTTAGAAAGAACGTCGCAGCCATTGGAGCTGGTGTAGGGTTAAGGGGCAAGACCTAGAGCTTCCTTTTTTAGTAAGAAGAACAGAGGTCATACTAAACTTGATGACTTTGTTGGATAAAATCCGAAGAGAAAGGAAGTGAGTTAACAGATGCCTTTGCCTACCTGACAAGCCGCATGAGCAGCTCTGCACAGCAGCCCCAAGAAGGAGTGGCAGAGTCACACTTGAGGTTGCAGGAGCTCCTCCTCTGTGAGGAACGATAAAGTGTAAAACACTGCCATTGCTACTGCCCAATTCCATGTTCGTGGCAGGCATTGCTGATGGATTACTATACACTGCCCCAACAACGCACCTCAGAATCCTTCTCAACACTGTGCACCCAGAAGTCACAGCCAGTCAGCTAGAATTGAAAAATCGGACAACCCACTTGTCATTCTTGTCCTTGAGGAAGACAAGGCAAGCTGGGTTTACAATGAGAGCATCAGGGATAGTTTCCTGACTCCAAGAGACAGGGAGGCTGGGATCTCATCATGACGGTCAAAATGTACGTTCGAGCAGTGGGTGTTCTTCCCTATGCTGTGAGACCATTGGTCCTTAATCTGGAGGCGATCACGGATGAGGGAGCCCAGGGAGAGCCACAGGAGCCTAGAGACCTGGCGGGGGGATCCCAGGATTCCCCAGTGGCGGTGCAGGAGCCTGCGGAGGGAGGGAGTGGCCCAGACTCAGCGGGGCTCCAGTTCAGATAAGTGTCGTGGACCAAGCAGGTTATTTCCAGAGAGTTAGCTCAGTGTGCGAGGAGCCCCCCAGAAAAGCTAAGGGCTGTTTGTCCTGGGAGGAGAGACTAAGGACAGTGAGGGGGTGAGGAGGGGGATGGTAGAGTTTAGATGGTCACAGCGTGTAGCATTTCGCAGGGGACAGACAGCGCAGGCACATTCCAGGTAGCTCTGAGCAATACAGAGAAGTCACCAGGAGGGGGGATTTCAACCTATTGAAAGGAATGACTTTATGATTGTAGGAACTGTCTGGTAACTGGAAACCGGCCTGTGAGGGAGTGAGTTCCCTGTCCCAGACGTAGGTGGTCAGGGAGGGTCACTGGACGGGTGCAGGAAGGAGGAAGTCAAGGTTCAGATAGACGGGAGGTTGGATTCCACAAGGATGTTTCTAGGCAGTGAGCTTTGTACACCAAGGGATGGAGGTGTTTCCTTACACGCAGGGCTGTCTGGGAAGCCGGGGAAAGAGGAGGAGGGTGGTGGCTGGGCCGTGGCCCTGGAAGGAGCAACAGAAGAGCATGACAGCCATTCAGACACGGCCACGTGGGTTTCAGCCCGCGACAAACCCAAGCGGCGTAGGTGCCAGGTCCTGCCTCACAGTGCCAGCTGATAGTTCGTTTCCTGTTTCAGTAGGTTGTTGGCAGGGCTTCGCGCCTGAGCCTGCCAGAACCAACACTCAGCTCTTTGCTGCAGCCGCTTGGAAAGGAGGGGTTCTGGCCACCCTCCCAGGCTCCCACCCCCGTCTTTGCTACTGACTCTTCATCTGGTGGTCTGAGGCGGGAAGCGGGGGTGCTGGTTGGAGGGCCCCTGTTGGAAAGGGCCCCTGGGCTGTAAGTCAAGAGATCCGGGATCTACCCTGCTGTGGGGCCTTAGATAAACCCCTTAACCTCTCTGAGCCACAGTGTCTTGAGTGGTGAGTGAGTATGATAAAAATCTGCCCATCTTGACAGTAGAATCATTGGGGGCACGGTGAAGTCATACGTATGGAAGTGTTTTTAAATGTGGACAAAAAAATGCAAAACAGATGCCACAGGTATTAGCTGAAGCCTCAGGCTGCTGGTACCTCTGGGGTTACTTCTGGAGGGACAGGAATCTAAAATCCAACGGTTTCAGACACTCTTTGTTCACTATCACCTAAAGCAATTTTGAAAAACTATATATTCGCTTTCACATGTTTGAGTTGATAGCTAACATTTTTAGCCAAAGTTTAAGTAATCGCAAAGGATATCATTTTCAGAATATTCTGTAAAAAAAAAAAGAAAAAGGTGGCATTTTGGAAATAAAACTATGAACCACTCTTTTAAATGTATCCAAGGGATCCAAACATCTCTGCTATTTGATAGCCGCCATCATCACTTAAAAAACATACCAAAAAGCTCATCTTTAACAGTCAGGAATTTTACATCGTTCCTTCTCTCCTTGAACTCATATT
>CAUYSK010052452.1:0-52739 GCA_963575035.1 Avahi laniger
ATATCTGGGTTCTCAGTTCTGTTCCACTGGTCAATGGCTCTATTTTTGTGCCAGTACCAAGCTGTTTTGATTACTACAGCCTTATAATAAAGTTTGAAGTCTGGTAAGTTGATGCCTCCCATTTTGTTTTTATTGCCTAGAGTTGTTTTTGCTATGCGGGGTCTTCTCTGGTTCCATACAAAGTGTAAAATCAATTTTTCTACATCTGCGAAGAATGATGTTGGTATTTTAATAGGGATTGCATTGAATCTGTAGATCGCTTTGGGTACTATAGACATCTTAACGATGTTGATTCTGCCGATCCACGAGCATGATATGGTTTTCTACCTGTTTACGTCCTTGACTATTTCCTTCCTCAATGTTTCATAGTTCTCCCTGTAGAGGTCTTTTACCTCCTTATTTAAATATATTCCTAGATACTTTATTTTCTTTGTTGCTATTGTGAAGGGAATTGAGTCTTTGATTTGGTTCTCAGTATGACTGCTATTGGCGTATATGAAAGGAATTTTTTTTTTAAAGAGTGCTATTGCCTAGGTCCTACCATCAGAGATTCTGATTTAATGCATATGAAGTCTGGTGTGGGCATTGAAATTTTTAAAAGGCCTCCCAGTGATTCTAATATGTAGCAAAGTTTGAGAACCACTGATAAGAAATATGTGATTATTTTATAGAATTCCTTTTCAATGAGGGTAAGTCCGTGTACACTTCATTTTCTAAATTTTAGAAATATTTGAGGATGAAAATACGTTACAAAAATGTACAGAATAATCACACAGTAAGTCTTGATTCCATCTATACTCCCCCAAAGGCAACCACTTTGATGGTATTTCCCACTTTGCTCCTGTAGTACGTAAACAACAATAATGCATTTGACCATTCCCCCAACATTGGACAGGTAAGAGTTTCTCTGTTTTCTAAAGAAGAGTGAAAGAACATTCTTATATTTTAATATTTGAAGGCATCTCTGACATTATCATCAGATAGACTGTGAAAGTGGGATTACTAGGTCAAAATGTACTTGATTAACTTTGAGGATGAATTATTACGTAATTATTAGTCATTTGTCATTTTTTTCTTTTGGGAATTTTGGTGATAGTTGTCCTTTATTCTGCTGGGGCAGTATGCGTTTCTTACTGAATTATCACAGCTTTATTGTTTGTTTTAAGGCTATCAGTCATGTATGTATGTTACAAAAATTTTTTTTCCCTGGGTCATCATTTTCTGTTTAATTAGGTTATAATATTTTATGACTCACAGAAGTTTTTCATTTTCTCAAGGCAAATTTATATATTTTCCCATTGTGATTTATCCTGTTGCATTTTTAAAAAACAGCTTTATTGAGATATAATTTACATATCATAATTTACCCATTTAAAGTTTATGATTCAGTGTTTTTTTAAGCATATCCACAGGGTTATGCAAACATCACCACAGCCTTAATTTGAGAAAATTTTAATCTCTCCTTAAAAAAGAAAAAACACGAAAACCCCGTACTCACTAGTAGTCACTCCACATTCTTCCCTAGCGAAGGCAGCTGCTCTTCAGTGTCTACTGCCCAGCCCTCAGCAACCACTAAGCTACTTTCTATGGCTATGGATTTGCCTGTTCTGGGCATTCCATGTAAAACGGATCATATGTGGCCTTTTGTGACTGGCTTCTTTTATAGAACATAATGTATTCTAGGTTCATGTATTGGAATGTATCAGTACTTCATTCTGTTTTATTACCAAAATATATTTTATTGTATGTATATACCACATTTTGTTTATACATTCTTCAATCAGTGGACATTTGGGTTGTTTCCACTCTAGGCTATTATAAACAATGCCGTTATGAACATTTTAATACATTTTTATATGGTCATATGTTTTCATTTTTATTTGGGTCTGTATTAATATCTAACTAGTGAAATTGCCGAATCGTATGATAACTCTGTTTAACCTTTTAAGGTAGTGCCAGATTATTTTTTAAAGTGGCTACAGCATTTTACATTACTACCAATTGAGTATGAGTTTTCAATTTCTCCATAACCTTGCTGACACTTGTTATTGTCTTTTTTATTAGAGCCATCTTAGCGCATGTGAATTTCATTGTAGTTTTATTAAATTTTAAGAGTTTTTTATATTCTAGATATAAGTTCCTTATCAGATACATGATTTGCAAATATTGTCTTCCATTCTAAAGATTGCCTTTTTCACTTTCTTAATCGTATTATTTCAAATACAAAAGTGTTTAATTTTTATATAGTCCAATTTGTTATTAATTTGTATTCTTTTGATGTCATGTTCAAATATCTATTGCCTAATCCAAAGTCACAAAGACATACACCCATTTTCCTAAGAGTTTTATAGTTTTGACTCTTACATTTAGGTTTGTGATCCATTTTGAGTTAATTTTCTGTGTATAATGTAAAGTTAGGGACCTTTTACATTATTTTACATGTGGATACCAGTTGCCCCAGTACCATTTATTGAAAAACTATTCTTTTCCTGTTGAGTGGTCTTTTTTTTTTTTTTTTTTTTTTAAGAGCGTCTCATTTCGTTGTCCAGGCTGGAGTGCAGTGGCTATTCACAAGTATCATCCCATTATTGATCAGCATGGGAGTTTTGACCTACTCTGTTTCCAACCTGGCCTGCAGGTTTGCCCCTCCTCAGGCAACTGGGTAGTCCCCCACTCCCAGGAGGTTACCATATTGATTCCAAACTTACGCCCAATTGACGAAGCGCACTACAGCCCAGAACTCCTGGGCTCAACCAGTCCTTCCCCAGCCTCCCGCATAGCTGGGACTACAGCCACACACCACTGCATCCAGCTGCATTGTCTTCTGTTGACCAAACCGTTGCAGTGCCCTAGACCAGCCCTGCTGTCACCTTCCCCCTTTGCTCCTTCTCTTCCCTGTGTCCTGGGTCAGAACTTTCTCCCTCAGAGTTGGCCTCACATGTGGCTTGCATCTCTTGCTTCATCCAGCCTTCCTTTGTGTCTCTCCTTTTCCCTAGGTGAGAAGTAACCTCTTCTTGCTCCAAACACCTGTAGCATTGTGTTTCCTCTTCCCTCTGCATAACCTTTTATTGCACTTCTCTGCTCTGACATTTTATGAGCTCCTTAAGGACAGAAGTCTTGTCTTTGAGTCTCGTCTGTTTCCCCTTGGGAGCCCTGAAAACAAGATCCAATCATTTCTTCAGGATCAAATCCCTGCCTTTATCCTGGTGATGGGGCACAGGTAAGTAACTGTTAAAATGAATAGGGTTTTATTATTCCGTATTCATCAGCTCCATGTGATTGGTTGAAAATAGTAATGTACACATGAGCAATTTAAATGTAACAGTACCTTACATTTATAAAGCTAGGAGCATACCTTTCTCCATATCTAGAGAGAAGTGATGCTCTAAGGCCCAGTCTCCTTCTAGGGGCTTTGCTGTCACCAGGCAGTGAGCAAAGGAGGGGGTATGTTTTAGACTGGGTTTGTCAGCAGCCTCTCATCCTTGCTTGCCTGTGCTCCTGTCTCTCTCTCCCATTTTCTTAGGCTTTTGGCATTTTTGCTGCCTGTTTCCCGCCACCTGCAGTTAATGATGAGTGGAGGTTTTATCCAGTCACACTTTACAGCAGTGTCAGCTGCACCCTGTGGTGGCGTCAGATGGTGGCTGGAGCAAACCCAGTGCCATGCTCAGAAATGAATGTTTTTACTTCAAAGAACACAGATGGGGGCAGGGCAGTGGTGGTGGGAATCTTTTTGATCATTTCTGATTTACTGAGAAACACAGAAGTCACAGAAGCCCATGGAGGCTATTATATCTGTATTTAACATCAATGAATGTTAATGTGAAATAGAAATAAACAGGAAAGAGAAACTGACATTCCAGTTTGAATCCTCAAATTTGTTGTGAGGCAACTGCGCGTGCATGTGCGTCTGTTGGCAGGGCTGGCCGGCCCTGCTCCAGGCGGAGGGCAAGGGTGTGCAAAGCCTGGAGTTGGGAAGCTAAGGGGATCATAGATGGTGATTTCTAGAAGAGAGGGACCAGTGAGAACTAGAGTATCTTAACAAAAGTGAAACTGGTACCTTCAGGAAAGTCTTCATTATTAGGACCTGGAGCGCTAAAACCAGCAAGCCCTCCCTTGGGCAGGGGCCTTTCTAAAGTAGCTGACAGTATCACACACGGAACTCTTTTCTGCACCAGGGCTCTGAGAAATATAATTTAGGAAATACTCTTCCGAAGAGATAGGATTTCCTTGTCACTTCCACTATCAACAAAATTGTCTTTATTGGTCACTGGTCCTGAGTGCAGATGATGAGCTCACCTTTTACAGATCCTGGGAGAGTAAATTCTCCACCCTGAGTCAGGAACTGGTCGGACTCTGGTTCAGCTCACCAAGTTATGAAGGGTGCTGATAGATGCAGTCCGTCTTTGTCCATCCCAGTCCTGGGCAGGTCAGAACTGGGTTCACTTCCCAGCCTGCTGGGCTTGGACAAGTTATAGGTGTTTCCTAATCTGGGAGATGGGGTAATAATGGTGCTTCTTTTATGGGCTGTTTGGGACTGCATGTTTGTGTCCCCCAAATTCATATGTTGAAACCCCAACCTCTAATGGGATGGTTTTGGAAGATGGAGTCTTTGGGAGGTAATTAGGTTTAGACGAGGTTATGAGGGGAGAGCCCTCATGGTGAGATTAAAAAGAAGAGAAAGAGGCCAGGGCTCACTCTGTACTAGCCATGCCAGGAAACTGTCATGCACAGTGTCGCTTTCAGAGGTTTCAGTTTCCTGAAGTCAACCTGGATTCAAAAATACTAAATGGAAAACTCCAGAAATAAGCATAAGTTTTAAACTGTGCAGTGTTCTGAGTAGCGAGCTGAAATCTCACCCTATCCCACCTGGGACAGGAATCATCCCTTTGTCCAGCGTCTCCATGTTATAGACGCTCCCAACGGTTAGTCACTAAGGAGCTGTCTCAGTTATCAGATGGACTGTCGTGGTATTGCAGCGCACGTGTTCGAGTAACCCTTATTTTACTTAGTAATGGCCCCAAAGCACAAGAGAAGTGATGCTGGCAATTCGGGTATGCCAAAGCTTCACTTTGGCATATCCGAAGAAGCACATAAAGTGCTTCCTTTAAGTGAAAAGGTGAAAGTTCTCGACTTAATAAAGAAAAGCCATCGTATGCTGAAGTTTCTAAGATCTGTAGTAAGAATGAGTCTTTTATCTGTGAAATGGTGAAGAAGGAAAAAGCAGTTGATGAGGTGTGCTAGTATTGCCGTCACACCTCAAACTGCAAAGGTCACAGCCACAGTGCATGATAAGGGCTTAGCAAAGATGGAAAAGGCATTAAATTTGTGAGTTGAAGACAAGAACAGAAAACATGTTCCATGTTGCATGTTGTACCAGAAAGCTTTGAGCTGATACGAAAACTTTAGCGAGAGATTCCCTGAAATGAGTGACACCAAGCCATTTGCTGCAAGTAAGGGACATATGTACAGGAAAAAACATAGTGTATATACAGAGTTCAGTGCTGTCCTTGGTCTCCTGGCATCCACTGGGAGTCTTGGAACGAATCTTCTGCAGATAAGGAAGTATTACTGTACCGTGAGAAGGTGCTGTCTCCGGACGCTAGATCTGCTGGCGGTTGGATCTTGGACTTCCCAGCCTCCAAACTATGAGAAATAAATTGTGTTTAAGCCACCCAGTCTGCTATTTTTGTTACAGCAGTCTGAACTAAGACATGGGGCAAGCAAAATCTAAATGAGATGGAAACTGTAAAGTGTAGCTGTCATGGTTGCGATTTCGTTGTAACCTTGTGCCTTGGCGTCCGTCTTCCAGCTCCTCTCATCTGACTCAGCGGCCATGAGTGGGTCCCCACAGTCATCAGCCCCCTGGATTCTCTATCCTTAGCCAGATGCCCTCCAGTGGGATTCCACCCTCAGATCAGTGTTTTCTGGCAAGCACGTGTTGTCTTGATGTGCAGCACTGCCCCCCGCCAGGCTTTGTTCCCTGCGAGAGGACATGAAAGCAGTGTAACGCAGTGGGTTCCGCTTCCAGCTCTGCCGCCAACTACTTGGGTTATTCATCTTCTCTTGGTTTGCACATGATTCATGTGAAGTGATTAAAATGGTATGTATACAAAATTGCCTTGTAAAGGAAGCCAGCTCTTAGAACTGGCAGAAAGCAATGGTTTGGGGCAGAAAAGAGAAATTTAGGTAAAGCAAAAAGGTAGGATGGCTGGTGGTGCCCTGCCTCAGTAATTTGTGAAGCTGCCACGTGCTGTGTATGAAAATGAGAGCCTGTGGTTTGTGAAGCTAATGGAGAATAAATGCTCCCGTGTGGTCTGGATTTGCTTTCCAAGCAATGAGTGGAAGTTGAGCAGACAGTTATGTATCGTTTCAAACCATGCAAGAGAGCGGAATCACAAAGTTGCTCCTTACGCAGGTAAATGATAAAGTCAGCCCTTGAGGCAGAAGCCTGTGTCAGGTCGCCCTTGAACATCCCTTAAGTGGCTCATAAATGCCATATGCAGACATACCGTCTCTTGATGACACAGCCGTTTTTCTTCTGCCATTAAAACAGATTGTTGTTTATTTGGATGAGCATCAGATGAAGTAGATAGCTTGTACTTAGGACTACACTGTACCAGAAACATGTGCTTTGTACACCATAATCCCATCATGTGAGGGATATGTGGGGCTGAGACTGGCTGAGGGACCAGCAGTTGAGACCGTGCCACAGTTGGCCACCTCTCTTCCTTCTCCTCCTCCTCCACCTTCTCCCCCTCCTCCTCCTCGCAAGTGAAGTCATTTTGCCCCAGTTCCAACTCCACTGTAATGCCAGCAAGAGGTGTTCTCTGAGTTCACAGCAAGTATTAGGGATATTCCTGTCTTGGGTGGTTTGATATTTCACAAGGACTTTGGATGTAGAACTAGGACGTTGAGGGTCTTAGGTAATCACAAGAAAATATTTGGCTCGTTGTACACATCAGAGTCTAGTAGTGTTAATATTTGATACAGAAATTAGAGGCTTTATTCTTGGTCCTATTGTAGCTTTTACTGAAAGTGATAAAGATCAACCAGTGGCCCGGTGTGGCGGCTCACGCCTGTAATCCTAGCATTCTGGGAGGCTGAGGCGGGCGGATTGTTTGAGCTCAGGAGTTCAAGACCAGCCTGAGCAAGAGCAAGACCCCGTCCCTACTAAAAATAGAAAGAAATTAATCGGACAACTAAAATATATATAAAAAAATTAGCCGGGCATGGTGGCGCATGCCTGTAGTCCCAGCTACTTGGGAGGCTGAGGCAGGAGGATCGCTTGAGCCCAGGAGTGTGCGGTTGCTGTGAGCTAGGCTGACACCACGGCACTCACTCTAGCCAAGGCAACAGAATGAGACTCTTGACTCAAAAAAAAAAACAAAAAATGATCAACCAGTGAGAACAGAAGTAACCAAGTTTTAGAAGAATGTGAGAAGCAGTGCACAGACTGCAGTCTCCTGCTATGTCAGGCAGAAAGTGATTGTGGACTCCAGGCTTTTTACTAAAAATTCAGTAGAGGTTTCCTTTATTGAAAACACAAAATAATTGACAACTTTTTTTCTATTTATACAGTTTCTGTTAGAGCAGACTTGTATATTTTCTAAGATTTGAGTGAATATATATGCACTGATATATATATATATACACACACACACACATATACATTGAAATTTGAATGTAGACATGTAAAAGAGTCTCTGAGTAATATGTTTTTTAAATAGGTTGTGAGGTCTAAGCAGATCTTACCTGCATTAGGTAAACTTGAACTCATGTATACTAGTGCTTTCTACCCAGGCTATGTTGTATCGTGGGAAGACAGACCAGGGTTCAATCCCAAGTCCCTGTTCTTAGTAGCTCTGTTTCCTTAGACTAATGTCTCTAATCCTTGGTTTCCTCATCTGGAAGTGAGAAAAAATTGTCTACCAAATAGGTCTTTGAGAGGATTAGAGAGAATGTTTGTACAGCCCTGGCTCCCAGAATGTGCTGGAGAAATGCTGCTGCCGTTGCCCTGCTGCATCAGACTGGCCCTGACCTCTGAGATCAGGTCACTCACTTCTGCCCTTTGTCATCCTGTCTCCTATATTTGTCTTCTTTGGACTTCAGTCTTTCTCTCTGGCCTGGAGGACAGAAGGCACCACTGCTTCAGTGCAGGGACCTTTAAGACCTAATGTTGATATTTGGACTTGGGTTACTAAATGTTGATGAAACCATTCAAACTGCTGATGTTTGGCTTCGGGTTCGTAAATTCTGGGCATGGCTTTGTGCGTGAGTGGACCCATCTACAGTTTCTGTGGGAAGGGTCTTGCTCTTGCCAAAGACTTAGTTGGTTTTCATTTCTTGTCTCGTATGTGCATTGCTCGCAGCCAATTGCCTTATGCTTATTTATTTTTGATCCTATTGTAGCTTTTATTGAAAGTAATAAAGATCACCAGTAACCAAGTTTTAGAGGAGTGTGAGAAGCAATTCACAAGAAAACAAGCCGATACCAAAGATTTTGGGAGTGAAGGTGGGGAAACCACCCAGCATCTGAGTGTTGTCTTGAGGTGAGAGCAGACCTGGCCTGACTGTAAAGAGATATGCCTCACAGTGACCACCTGGGCCCTGTAAGGTTCTCAGGAAGAAATGACATCACTAGGCCAGGTCAAGCAAGTACCCGTTAAACAGTTTCCAAGAATGTAATGTTTACTTGATTTTAGGTTTTACTGTACACTTTATTTTTCTTATATTAATAGTTTGTGATGTTTTAATAAGCAATTGAAAAATGACAGGTCCTTTTAAGGCAAGGGGAAAAGAAATCTTATGTGTAGCCTGAAGCCTTGACTTATCGACACTGCTGCTGGTAGATTCCTGTGTGATACACAGAAGGGAAAAAATAAAGACAACCTGTTGAGTTCAACATATTTTCCCTGAAATGCGAAACGTCTGTCAGATTGCTTAAGAGAATCACTATTTTATTTGCACTTTTGACACCCTGTCATTATTTTTATGGTTTACTTTCCCTGTTTCTTCCTTTCAAACTGGAAATTCTTAGTTTGCATGCCCTTTGGCCTTTAAAAATAAAGTTCCTTTTTATGCTGTGGTTCTCTCAAGGGCTCTTTCTCTCTCCAGCTCTCCTGGACTTGTTGGCAGCTAAGCTGGCAAGAGACTGTTCCAGGATCCCTTTCTCCATGAGAGGACACTGTGTAAATGGATGTGACTGTTTTTGGTGGTGATATTTTTCTGAACAGCCTCAGAGGTACTCTGAGTCACCTAAATCTTTCTTTCACTCAGTAGCTTCGTGAGGTTCCATAAACATTTGTTTTCTGTTGGTTTATTGAGCACCAGCTATGTGTTGGGCTCTGGGGTAGAGATGAAGTGAATGTAAAAGTAAATAAATACTAGGCCCTATGCTTTGGGAACCTCCCAGCTTACAGATGACAACACTCAAGGCAGTGAGCTGTCTGCAAAGTACTAGGACCTCAAGGAGAAGAGGGAGATTCCCCGATTCCCCTTTCAGAGGCTGGTAAGGCTCCCGTGTGTGACGGTGGAGGGAGTTCTTAAAGGGTGAGTTAGGGCTTACGTGGCAAACAGGAGCTTCCAGGAGTCAGGTTGGGTGGAAAGGCTGTCCGGTAAGGACAGAACGGCCCCACGTGACATCCAGAGCGTACTCGGAAATGTGAGTGAATGGGCTGCGGTGGCTGGAGCTTACGAGGCCTAGTAGGGTAGGTGGCATCAGAGACGAGGGTGGAAATACAGTGGGAGCCAGGAAGGATTTTATTCTTTAGGCAATACTGTCCTTTGACCATTTTAAGCAAAGGGATGAAATAAATAGATTTGGGTTTTAGGATGCTAAATGTTACATACAGGCCATCTTGGAGTTAAAGAGAATGGTTGGGACTCTTGTCATGAAGTACAGGGGCTTAAATCTCTGCTGTGGCAGAGGGGAGTGCAGTGAGGTATGTGGGTTGATTTGAAAAAGTTTTATGAAAAAGAATCTTTAGGTTGTAGTGACCTGTTTGTATGTGAGAATTAAGGGAAAGAAAAAAAGTGCAAAATGGCTCAGGGCAAGGGCTTCCCAGCCCTTTTTATATTGTGGCACATATAGGAAATATTTGTATAGAAGTTGGGATAAATGACCTGTCCATTGGGAGTGCTCTAGGCTCTGCCCAGCAGTCCAGAGAGCTGAGGGGATCTACATCTTGTCATACCCTTAACTCATTCTTGACCAGCTAGGAAGCTTACTAAGCTCTAGCTTGGTTTTCTAGATGGATCCAGATTCAAAAAATGTTGTGCCTAGTGGCTTCACATTTTTTCCCAATTTAATTTTTATGGTATTTTCAAGGTGGGACTCATTCCTGTATTTTTGGTAAAGATTCTAAGGCTCTGAAAGGTGGAATGTCAACCCAGTTGATCCTAGGATTCTAGGTAATGCTGTTTCTGGCCTACCACAGGTGTAGGTGCTGGTGTAATTAACTGCACTATGGAATAGCTTGACTTTGCACATCTTGGACTTTGGATGTTCCATGAACCTTGTTTGTGAAGAGCACCTAGGAGCACCTAGGTGCAGAGCCTGAGCTCAGATTGCCGGCCTCAGAGGAGGGAGAAGAGTTTCAAGATGTGACATCTGAGGCAGAAGCTGTGAAGGTCAAGTACGTTAAGGAAAAGTGTCTGTTAGCCTTGGAAATATGGTAACTGGCGACCTTTGAGCAGAGTCAGCAAACTTTTTTGTCAAGGGCCAGAGAGTAATATTTTAGGTTTCAAGGGCCATTCAGTCTCTGTTGCGACTATTTGACTCACCGTTGTAGCACAAAACAGCCGTAGACAACACATAGATGAATGGTCATGGCTGTGTTCCAGTAATATTTTATTTATAAAAACACTCAGTGGTGCTCTGTGGCCATTGGGCCATACTCTGTCAACATGATTTTTGCCTCAGAGAAAAGGAAAGGAGCAGTGGAAACTTAGCAGTACTTACCATGTGCTGGACAGATTACAAGCACGTTAGTCCTGAGTTGTAGGTACCAGCCCCATTTACAGTGATGGAGAGCCCAAGAGTTTGGGTAACTTTCCTGAAAGTTAGACAGCTGGTTGCTGGCTGACTGGGATTTGAACCTCTGTTTGATTCCAGAGCCTCAGTCATTTTCACTTCACTGCCGCCCAGAACAGCAGCCTTAGATCAGATCACTCTCAAAAGGTGCAGATGGCACAGAAGCCACAGCCTCTGTGGTCCCGCCATTGTCCTTCACATGACCTTCAGTGAAGCAGTGTTTTTTTGCTTCACCTTCCTCTTATGACAAGTGTCAAGGGACTGTCAGGAACACAATCTAAATACTTCAGAATAGAAGGTAAAGGGATCCTTGCGTATGTGAAGGCACCTCTTACTAATTGTTACATTTGAGCCTTGGGTGAACTTTATTTTTTTTTAATTAACTTTTTATTTTAGAATAGCTTTAGATTTATAGAGAAGTCACAAAGAATAATAGAGTTCCCATATACCCCGTATTAAGTTTCCCTATTGCACACATGCAACATTAGTAGGATACGTTTTCACAATTAATGAATCAATATTCGTACCTACTGAAGTCTATACTTTGTTCATATATTGGTTCACACACGATGTCGTTTTTCCGTTCCAGGATCCTACATTACATTTAGTTGTCATGTCTGCTTAGACTCTTCTTGGCTGTGACAGTTTCTCAGACTTCCTTTGTTCTGATGACCTTGACAGTTTTGAGAAGCATTGGTCTGGTATATTGTAGGATGTGCCTGTATTGGAATTTGTGTGGTGTTTTTCTCATGTTTAGGTGGAGTTACGGATTTCTGGGCAGAAGTCACACAGGTGAAGTGCCTTCTAACCACATCGTGTTGATGGTACATAGTAGCAACGTGACTTATCACTGTTCATGTTTATCTTGATCACCTGGCCAAGACAGTTGTTGCTTGGTTTCTCCGTGGTAAAGTGACTCTTTTTCCTCCCCTCCCCTTCCATATATGAAAGTATATGTATACATATGCATACATACTGTGCATGGAGCATGCTGTACTCTGCAGAAGGAGGTCAGTGTGCACAGCACAAACATAAGGGGTGGGGAGTTAGGCTCTCCCTCCTTGAGAGGGATTATCTATATATGTTGTTTGGAATTTTTCCACATGGGAGATTTTTTTATTGTTTCCCATTTATTCATATTAGTATGGATTCAAGAATAGATGAACTTCCAGGGTTGCACTTTGATATAATTCAGAAATACTCAGGCTTTTCTGCCCCACTTTGTTGCCTTGTTGTCTCTAACTGGGGCTGAGATCAGTCTTTGCAGGGGCTTTAGGTCGGGCCTAAAATGGGGGCAGGGGATTGCTGCCACAGTGGTTTAATTCCTCAGTATAGACAGTTAAGCATATGCATGTTACCTGAAAGCTTAAAGAAAAAGCATTTCTGGACTTCACGCTCCTAACAGAGGCAAGCATTGTTAATTACCATGATGGAGAAGAAACTGCTCTAGGAGGGCTGTGCGTCTGGAATTAGCATCAAAGCAGCTCCACCTTGTGGTTAATGCTGAATGAGCAGCGTATTCTAGGAACAAATTCTGCTGAGTCCTGTGACTCTTACTTCAGTGGTCCCCAGCTTTTTTGGCACCAGGGACCGGTTTCATGGAAGGCAGTTTTCCCACAGACTGCGGTGGGGGAAGGGATGGTTTCAGGATGATTCAAGTGCATTACATCTATTGTGCAGTCAAACCTCTCTGCTAATGATCTGTATTTGCAGCCACTCCCCAGTGCTAGCATCACTGCCTCAGCTCCACCTCACATCATCAGGGGTTAGATTCTCATAAGGAGCATGCAACCTAGATCCCTCACTTGCAGAATTTACAGTAGGGTCTGCGCTCCCATAGGAATCTCATGCCGCTGCTGATCTGACAGGAGGTGGCGTTAAGGCGATGTTGCAAGGTACGGGGAGCAGCTGTAAATACAAATGAAGCTTTGCTCACTCACCCACCTGTGCAGCCCGGTTCCTACAGGCCACGGACTGGGGTTTGGGGACTGCAGTCTTACTTGATCCGCTTGCCATTCTAGTGACTAAAATACTTTTAAAAAGAATAAAATATTTTAAGTTCTTAGAGGCTACCGTCTGACTTTGCCTTTATACATGACCGGGCTTACATAAAAAGTAAAGACATTTAAAAAATCTCTGTAGTTATTTCTTTTGGTATATTACTATTACTGTATATCTTGAAGTAAGCTATTTCCCCCTGATTATTCAAAATTGTCTAATAGCAGAGGTATAAAGTAGAGCAGCTTGGAACCCTCGACTTCTGGAGCTATTTTTCTTTGGTATGGGCAAATTGGGGCATTATTTTAATAGTCTCATTCCATTCTTCTTTGCCCCCAGGTGTTCTCAGATGTTTTTGCACTCGTGACTGAGATGTTTACACCTATGTAGGAAGCAGTCAGGGAATAGGCCAAGGCCTGCTGTGATGTGTGGGAACCTGGGACAGGCTGGGCTGGGCTTAGCCGCTGTTTTTTCACCCTGGAATGTTTACACCCATTGGAGGCCTCTTCAGAACCAGTGGAGGTGGGGGAGTTGGGAGGTTGATTTAATATGGCCTTGTGGTTGACCTGGTTGACGATGAGTAGGTGCTAAGCTGGAGATCAATTATAGTTGGCTTTTTTAAAAAAAAGTCAAGAAGGAGCCTCTCTTTTTGTTATAATGAATTTGTGTATATTCAGGAACTCATTTCATCTTGATCAGCTATTTTAGAGTGAGGTCTGATAAAATTGTGGTGGTTTTGACCAACAAGAAAACCTCTACAAGAACTTGGACTGTAGCACATTTAATGTGGAAACCCTTCCCTCTGTTGTGTCCTGACCCCAGCACAGTGGTAGCTGCTGAGTGGTCCCGATGGCCTGCGTCCTGCGGGCGACGGGAGTAGGCGCAGTGTGAGGAGAGCTGTGGCTGTGACTCTTCATCGGCCTCTTCTCAGTGATGTCAGGGGTCACCTATGGCATCTGTGAGTGCAATTTGTCCTTTTCAGACTCTGAAGAGATAACAGCTAAGCCCCAAAATACCGCTTTGCCACTGCTCTTGAAGTTTGCAAGAGGAATTTCAGATAATGGAAAGCACATGCTTGCAAGTGTGAGCTCATCACCAAGGAGGTCAGAGAAGGACGTTGCCTCAAGCTCACAGACCCAACGTTTGTGCTGCCCTTGCTTTCAGCCTCAGGTGAAGCCTGCTGTAGGACTCTGTGGGGTGTTAGAGGCCGCTGTGTGTGGCCTGACACCAGCCGCCTCTCTCTTGTTGTGGACTGCCCCTGACATCAGAGATAGGGTCTCTGTACCGACACCAGGGACGCGCAGGAGTGAGTCCACTGGGGGTGCCGACAAGTACACAGGTGATGACCCTGTACGTGCTGTGGGGGC
This sequence comes from Avahi laniger, assembly GCA_963575035.1. NCBI lineage: Eukaryota > Metazoa > Chordata > Mammalia > Primates > Indriidae > Avahi > Avahi laniger. The sequence continues at coordinate 14,398 of CAUYSK010052452.1, forward strand.
AGAAGGACTGTGCTGGCACATGAAAGGTTCTAGAATTCAGCTGAGAGAACAAATGCACGATGGCTCGCCTTGCCTGCTGGGTAGGAGCTGTGGGATTGGAAATAGACAGTGGTGGACTTGGAGTTAAGGGAATGTTTTTTCTTGTTCTTTTTCTTTATTTGAGAGAATGTTGAGCTCCTTGCATTGAGCAATTTGAAAGGGAGAGACTGTTTTCAGATGAGCCTTTTGATGTTTGAGAGCAGCATTTGGTGTACACATGATGATGAGGGGTTCAAATTATTGCCCAGTGTATTATAGTTAAAATTTTAAAACATGGTTTTCCGTAAGCTTTTAAAATCAATTTATAAATCTTATATTTATAAATTAATTAAAAATGAATTTCACTTAAAGCTAAAAATTGTATATTTCAAATAGGAAGCACAAGGCTAATCAGTCAGGTACTCCAAAATACCACATTTTATTAATAAAAACAGTAAAAACTCTGAGGCCAGGCATGATATGGTGGTCCACACCTGTAGCTGGTGCAGGTAGTCAGGAGGCTGAGGCAGGAGAATCGCCTGAGTATAGGAGTTCAAGGCTGCAGTGAGCTATGATCGTGCCACTGTACTCCAGCTTGGGCAACATGAGAAAGATCCTGTGATCTCACTGTGAGATCCTGTCTCAAAAAAAAAATTACTACTAGATATGTTCTCTAATTATGCCAGTGATGACAAACTTACTACCAAAGTCAATCAACAGTGTACACCCCTATCTATAGTAAGATAATCCTGTGGAGTCTGCTTTATGTAAACAATACCCAGCTCCACTAAAGGGACACCCTAAGTGTCTCTCTTTTGTCTCTTTCCAAGTATTAGATACTTTTAAAAATAGTGAAAAATTAGGTCTGTCTTTCCAAGGTGGACGGAGATGATAGGTGCTGGGGCTGACCTCTACCTGTCTCTGCCTCTAAGTGGGTCAGAGATCTTGCCCAGGACCTGAGACTTGGGAGCTTCCTGCTACTGGGTATCACTAGTATCGTACGAGTGGTACTCCCGCATAGCTGGACACCATAAGCCAAGCACCCTCTTTTAATTGAAAAAATTTTAAATGTGTTTTTTAATTAACATAGAGTAAAATGCACTTTTCTGTCATTGTACAGATCTGTGAACTTTGACCAGTGCACAGAGTTGTGTAAGTATCTCTGCAATCAAGATACAGACCAGTTCTTTCACCCCCAAATATTTCCTTATGCTGCTTCTTTGTAGTCAACCCCTCAGCCTTAGAAACCCCTGATCTGTTCTCTCAACCTCTAGTTTTGCCTTTTCAGAATGGTGTGTATGAATCACACAGTATATAACCTTTGGAGTCTGGTATCTTTCAGTTAACTTAATGCATTTGAGATTTTTCCATGTTGTAGTGGTATCAATAACCCTTTTTTTTGGAGAGTAGTATTCCATTGCATGGATATACCACGGTTTATCCATTTACCAGTTGAAAGACATTTGGGTAGTTTCCAGTTTTTGGTTACTGTGAATAAAATTGCTGTAAATATGTACATAAAAGTTTTTGTATAAATGTAAGTTTTCATTTCTCCTGGGTCAATACCTAGGAGTACAATTGGCTGAGTCATATAGTATGTTTAACTTGATGTGAAAATGCCAACTGTTTTCCAAAATGATTGTACCATTTTGCATTCCCACCAGCAGTATGCGAGTTTCAGTTGCCCTACAAATGCACCAGCAGTTTTGTGACATTTTGTATTTAAATTTTAGCCATTCTAAAGGGAGTGCAGTGGTAGCTCATTGTCCAAGCTGGCCCTTTTAATGGTCTCAGTGCAACCCTATTAAGGTTGTAACTCCTATCCATGGCTAGTCTTTTGACCCAATCAGATTAAACCCATACATCCTTTCCAGAGCACTAATTCGTACAGATATTTTTCTGTAGGAATGGTTGGATTCTGCATCTCTCTTGCCTTTTCTTGCCCGTGATCTCGGCACCCTGAGCACAGGTGGAGGGTTAGCTTTATTGTGGCTGTGACTGGATGAGTAGCAGTGCAGCTGACTGTGAGCACGGGGTTGAAGAAGGTTTCAGGTATTTCCTCCTCGTGGCCACTTTCTCTGTGAGGTGGGACGTGAGGATTCCTGCACAGGGTGAGGGGTGGGGTGTGCATGTGTGTGCATTAGATTTGTTCAAGGAGGCTGGGAGGGTCTCGACCTGGCGTCTATGGAGAGCAGAGAGTGGAGAGTGCGAGCTGATGGGCGCCATAGGATTGCTCCGCTCTTGCCCTCTCCTGGGTGTTGGGAGGTGTCACAGAGTACCTTCCGGCTGGTGGGAGCCTTTCAGTGGCCTGGGCCCCATGTCCTCTCTCCCACCCCTTCGTTTACGTCCAGATCTCCTGCCCTGACAGAGGAATAAATGAGATTACAGCAGAATTCCCTGCTAGCCACTGTGCTGAATAAATATGAGAAAATATTCCCAAATTAGAAAATGTCTTAGAAATTACTAGTTTATAGAAAATAAGTATAACTTATTTAGAAAGAAACCTTTTTCTTGTTGGAATAAATATTTGTGCCCCGACTGAATACATAGTACTGTGCTAAGCTCTATAAGGAAGCCAAAAAGAGCTAAGTTCTCTTCCTCAGGCTGCTTTTATTCGGTTTAGGAGTGGAAAGAGTACAGCACCCTGTCCCCACCTCAGTGCATTCCCTCTTAGTGGGGCTGCCCCCTGCTCAGCCTCAGCGCAGTTGCTGCTGCTTCCTCTCTGCTCTTCTCGCCAAATCACCTGCCATCATGCTGTGTTCATACTTGGTTGTAAGCTTCCTCAGGGTGCGGGCTAGATCTTACAGGGCTGCCCCAGACAGGCTAAGCCAGTGGTTTTCAAACTTTAATGGGCGTCAGAATCACTTTGTGGTCTAGGGTAGGGCTGAGAATTTGCATGTCTAACAAGTTCCCAGGCAATGCTGTTGGTGCTGGTCTCAGGACCACATTTTGAGCACGACTGCTCCAAACCCACAGGGAAAGAAAATTCTCAGGGATCCTGCCTTTCTCTTTTTGGAGTCAGTTACCTCATGCAGTGTAGGGCTCATTTCCTGCTTGTGTGAAGACAGAAGAGCCCATTCCTCTTAAGGGCTGCTTCCATGATTCCTTAGAGAAGCTCTGAAATTACCATTCCAGGAAGAACTCAGATCTTTCTTCCAGGGACATCTTAAAATCAAGGTTTGTAATTGTTCACTGACTGGTAACTATTTGCTTAATGATTCTCGCAAAGCTAATGAAACCATTTTCAAGTGTTAGATTCTTTATGGAAAATTATAATTACTACCAAAAGTTAGAACAGCTGAGAGCCAGAGATTTCCTCTCTGTAAACTCACTGCTGGTTATAACGAAAACAAGGCTCAGGTTGAGTTCTGCCCATACACGGATTTATTAGTAGGCCACCAAGCGCAGCCACACAACCTGCTTTCTATGCCTGGAGAAGTTCTAGTTTTGTCCTTTTCAGCGATCTGTTCTCTGACAGCACCTTGCATTCAGTGTAGCACATAAGACAGTATTTCATAGACAGTGCATTAGTGTTCTGTTGCTGCCCTGAGAAATTACTACAAACTTAACCATCTTTAAACAAATTTATTATCTCACAGTTCTATAGGACAGAAGTCCAGGCACAGCGCGGTACAGCTGGCTCTTTGCTCTGGATTTCATAAGGCTGAAATCAAGAAAGTAGCAGGGCTGCATTCCTTTAAGGCTCAGGGGATGAAACACTTCCAGGCTCATTCAGGTGAGCAGAACTCAGTTCCCTGTGGCTGTAGGATTGAGGTCCTGAATTCCTTTGTCTGTGGCATCCTTCCTTGTCTGAACCTGAAAGGTGTCAAGTCCAAAGGGTGGAGTGCTTCTCACACTGGAATCTCGGGCTTGCTCTCCCTCCCTCCTGCCTCATCTCCGCGCTGCCGCTGCCGGATTTCTGCTTTTAAGGGTCCTATGTGATTACAATGGGCCCACCCTGATAATCCAGGATAATCTTTTTATTTTAAAGTCAGCTAATTAGTAACCTTAATTCTTCATTTCATCTGCAGAGTCCCTTCCCAGCAGTGCCCAGATTGTGTTTGATTCCATAACAAGAGGAGGGGATGGGAATATTGGAATGACTTCTTTAGAATTCTGCCTACCCAAGGCAGCATTCAGGTTATCCTGCCATTTTGCATCCAGGGTCTAAGGCTTCCCGGGAATTAATAGCTGGACCTGAAGCCATTTACTGATCAAGCCCAGGGCACTATGTGTTACGTGTCTGAGGGCCCTACTAGATTTTTATCCCTGGGTCATACAAAAACTAGGATGCTTCTATGACATTTCTAGTCATTCCCCGTACCTCAAATACGAATTTCACTACTGAAAATGTTTCCTACAACCATAATACTAATTAACAAAGTAATTTAACCAGTACAAAGCTCATTTCTAACCTGTGCTAATTAACGTAACCCTGCTGTTGGTTGGTGGTAAGGGTGGCTAGCTGACTGGTTTGCAGCAGCATCTCTTGAGTGTGGCCTTTTGATTAAAGGTTAGTTAACTACTCCTGGAGTCTGTATTCCAGATTAAAACAATTAATTGCCTTTAGGTGGTAGATTATCGCCACCAGACATGACACTCATACCACACTGTTTATGTGGATGTGTTTGGGATAAAATTCAGATGATGTAATAGACTCTAGTCCTCTTAGCTGAGAGCTCTAAGAGAACTCATTGACATCTGTGGTTCTCACCCTTGTGACTGACTTGCAGAGGATGTGCACTGAATTTGTTGAGTAAATAAATCGAATTAATGCATTTCCACGTTTGAATATATAATGGCAATTTAGGCACAGTACAGGAACAGCATGACAGATCAAATGGCATTGGAAGAAAGTAGAAACATTACCTAGGTTATTTTGTTGTACTTGGAGTTTATTGTCCTCATGGTACTATAAACATGCAGACTACAAACTACAAACTTGAAAGTCTTTGTCAACATTTATTTTAATGATGCCTTATTGAAAGGAGCATGGTTGCATTCTGATATGCTGTTTCCCTGCTAGCTCAGCACACCTTACGGCAGTGAAGGTTTATAGCCTCACGGTGCCCTACGCAGTGCGTGAGTGAATAAAGGCTGTTCACCCTTTCCCAGTGGACCCTTAAAATTAAGGTATAGATAAATAAATAAATAAAAGGAGGCTTATTAAGAGTGGTGTCATGTAACTTTTTAAATTTCATTCATCATCAGCAGGTGACCTGAATTTCCCTAGACCTCGCCTGTCTTTGGGTGTGGATGAGGTCACAGCAGCAGTAAGAACTCAACCTGTGCTGACTAGATGCCCTCCTCTTTTTACACAAGGCCCCAGGTACTTGTAAAGCGTTTCTTAAAGTTTCGGAAAGCCCCCAGAAGGTATGTCTGCTGGGGCAGCTGCTGTATTTTTTCTTCTGATGCCTTGCCCAGCATTGGCCCCCAGGATCCCCAGAATTGTCATTCCCTGGAGTAGAGAGCCATTTCAAGCAGCATTCTAGGTTTTTATTTACAGCCCCTCTCCTGCCTCTCACAGGCAAGATCCAAGTGATGGATGCCACGCTGTTCTTGAAATCACCCTCCCCTTTGGCCAAGGCTTTCTGACTGGGTCAGTTCATTATCTGGCTCCTTCTTCCCTCAAACGGAATCCTCCCAAGAGGCTTTCACCCCTTACGATGGAGTCTGTGGACAGAGCCACCAGCCCTGTCGCAAGTCCAGCAAGGAACAGAATAGCAGGGAGCCCAGGCCCCCGGTACAGAGGACTGACTGCCTTTATGCTGCAGGCCTGGTTAGGCTGTCTTCCCCTTTCTTCAGTCTCAAATTGCATGTCTCCTCATTTTCCTCTGCCACCACGCATTCCTTTTGGGAGTACAGGAGGAAGAAACTTTAGAAGCTCTGTCTGGATATCGTACTCTTTCAAAATTCAAGACTCTGATCTGGTTGTTCACCACAGTTTACCATTTGGAATTGGCTGTTTAATGACATTTGCTTTAGGGATAACTCTCCCCCCCACCCACTGACACACACACACACACACACACACACACAACCCTCTTACTCATCTCTGTTTTTCTCATCTTGTGAACATTTCCCAATGTGAAATGAAAACCTATACGGGATAAAATTGACAGGAACCTTTACTGTGAAAGTTCAAGATGCTAAAAAAAATCCCTAAAATGATTGATGACACAGAGTGTCACTTTTCATGTCTCCAGATTTCATGAAAAATGTAAGATCTACTTTAAATGCAATAAGTAGCCTCAGGTGTTCTGCGTCCCAAATATTACTTTCATATCTATATATATAATTATTTTTAACTGAAAGGCTTGAATGAAAAGTAACCCCTGCCCTTCTCTCTTTCACTGCCTGGAGATAAAGCCCAGTTTGGTTTATTTCTACCATCCCTTTTTAGAAAATACTCCTTATATGGCAGTTTCTAAGCAGCAAAATAGTCAGCTGTGTGATTAAAATGTCAGAAACAGTAGGAAAACTGGCCTCTGGGAAAGTATATTTAGAGATTTATGTAAAGGCAGAATCCTGAATGGGAGATTGCTGTGCCTTGAGGTTGTAGAACGGAATGATTAAGCGAAGGTGCTGGCCCTGGCGACTCCTTCCGGACTGACACAAGGCCCTTCTCTACAATTAAGGAAGGTGGCAGGGGCTGTTCTTTTTGCAGGCTGCATACTTGGTGCCTGCAAGTTTATGGCTATTTAACCTCTTTTTGGCTCATTTTTAAAAAGTTTTAAATATCCTTTATAACTTTGAGAGCCCACTCCCCTGTGACACTTAGTGGGGGGGCTGGAATGAGGAAAGGGATCTTGAGTTCAGATGTAGCAGGTTTAATTTATGGCTGAGAAAAACCTTGTTTATCTCTTACATCTTGTAAACTGGACAAGTTGGTACTCCAACACAGCCTCTGGGACCCCATTTCTACCTGACAGGAGAGGGTGGTTAAGTACTGGTTTTCCCTAGAGGCCCCCCTTGTTATGAAAGCATGGTCTGGGGGTCCTAGCCCACACCTGAACATCAGAATCAGAATTTGAGCATATCATGGCTGGAAAAGCTGCTTGGTACCAATGCTCGGGGTGAGCTGCCTGGGAGCTGTGCCAAGGAAACACATTGGCCTCTGGATCTGCGGTCCTCATCCCCCATCCCGCGGACTAGTACAGCTCCATGGCCTGTTAGGAACCACACCAGGAGGTGTGCGGCAGGCAAGCAAGGGGAAGCTTCATGTGTATTTACAGCCACTCCCCATGGCTTGCATCACCGCCTGAGCTCCGCCTCCTGTCAGATCAGTGGCAACATTAGATTCTACATTATGGTGAGTTGTGTAATTGTTTCATTATATATTACAATGTAATAATAGAAATAAAGTGCACAATAAATGTAATGCATTTGAATAATCCCAAAACCTCTACCCCTTTAGTCCATGGAAAAATCATCTTCTATGAAACCGGTCCCTTCTGTCAGCAAAGTCAGGGACCCCTGCTCTAGATAAGCCAATTCTCAGCTAAGACCTGACAGTCTTGTTTTTCAGAGCCTGTTGCCTTTAAAACATAGCTCGTAGCCAGAACACCATGTTTTGTGGGTAACCGTTATGCGGTATTATGTTCTGGTTAATTTGGGAGGATCAACCTTGTAACACTTAGTTTATGAAAAGGAAGGAAAGTACTTTAAAGTACCTTGTGCTTGAGTATTTTGTTTTAAACAAAAAGCTGTGTGTAGAAAGGTGCTAGGCGGTAGTTTTGATGAGGTGGGTTTTTCAGTTTTAATCTCTGTTGACAGGGAATGTGACCACTTGATTTAGGGGAGTTTTTCTGTATTGATGGCCCAGAGAGTAGTGTTACTGGTTTCATGGATGGTTGTTTAAGTGAAAGACGGGCACTTGGGTGATGGTGCTGGCTCCAGTCGTCCTCATCTGGCAGCCACAGCCTGCTCAGCTGACCACATCACAGGCTCTGAATGCCCTTGTGACAGAACCCCCCCCCCCAGCAGATGCGATGTTGCCTTTCTTTCTTGCTTTCTATTAGTTCCTCAGAGTTCCTTCTTTAACTTGTTACAGTTGCCGTCTTTCTGGGTAGGGTCCTTCTTCAGCTGACTGTCCCGTGCTCCCAGGCACCTCATTTGTATATAGGTATCAGGTGCTCACAGGCTTATTGAAAAGTGTATGTTGAGGGGAGGCTGTGCTGCAGCATGATTGGTCAAGGAGCTGCCATTTTTCGGTGGGGGAGTCCCCGACTATGATTATTTATAGATCTCCTCTCTAAATGAGCTTCCCCAGAAAGGAATCCTTCAATCTCTTCCTGCCCTCGCATACGAGCTTGGCCGTCAGTTCTAACAGCTGAGAGGGAGGGCGCATACGTCTGGGGCTCATCAGTCTGTGTGTAGCATTTTTCTTAATACTAGTTTTTTAAATTTAGAATTTAAGAGTTTAAAAAAAAAAACCCAAAACACAAAAAACAGAAAAAGGCACTCACTAGTTTACCTCTTGAATCTCCCGTGGTCCTAGAATTCAGCCTTTCCAGAGAATAAACTCAGCCTCCAGAAGACAGAGGGGGAATGCTCCAGGCTTAAGAAATTCTGAGGTCTGTTTCTTAAATAGATTGTCAACCAATCATGAGGTGCTGGGCATCGCTCTGCCCCTGCCTTCCCACCAGCAGCCCAGTGTCCCTGAGGCTCTTTGGCCTGGGCTGAGCCCTCATCACCCCCACCCCCAGCACTAGCCTCTGCTCAGCCCAGTGCTCCTTGGCAATCTTTCCCACTTTCAGAAGCTTGGTTTCATGCCTGTGGCTGTGTCCTTTCCCTGTCGGTCTCTCTTTAATCCTTTTATTGCAACTTTAATGATGTTTTGAGAGGGAGTGGAGGCAAAGTATCATCTGTTCTGTTTAATGCAAAGTTTGCACAAATTCTCTAATGAGTGCTCAAACAGGGAAAAGAATAAAACCTCTATGGCTATAAATTGATCTTGTTTTATAGCATTTGAAGTTCAGCTGTTTGTGAAAAGCAGTTTAAATAAAAGGATCATGTTAGAGAGCAGTTGTTTATATTCACTTCATAATATTTCAACTCCTAGTAAAAGTTAGGGGAGATAGAGACAAGTAAGATGAATAAAAGATTTGCCAGATGACTAGGTGGTGGAAAGTCACAGTGCCATGGCTTTTTCTAGAATTGCATGTTTAATCTAGATTTCACAACTTTTTAAGTGCCAAATGGTGATTCAGTGCATGGGCTTTAAAACTGCAGAGACCAGGCTTTGCATTCCTTCCTGCTTTGCCATGAGCAAATTATTTAGTTTATTTGAACCTCAGTTTCCTGGCCCCAAAATGGGGGAAATTGTGCTTTTTCCCCAAAGTTATTCAGAATGAAGTCATTAATATATGTAAGTGCTTAGCCTTGTGTGACCACTGAATATGTGTTTTATTTACTTTGGTATATTCTAGGTCTCCTTTCAGATCTGACATTCCTGTGATTCACTGTGCCCGGGAGCCAGATGCGCCTGGGCTCTGCTCTCGTAGATGTTCGCCTTGTAGCAGGAGGCTCTCTTGCTCATCTTTTCGCTCTGGGACTTACCGAGGCCTGAGTTCGGGGGAGATGACGAGGGAGGGGTGTGGTATTTGAACCTAGGTCTGCCCGACTCACAAGTCTCTGCTCTTAACATCCTGACTCAGTGTTGCGTTACTTCTATAGTTAAGGGATGCCTCTGAATAGAACAGTTAGGGACAAGAAGGATGCTTTCTGAAGGCCCTGGTGACATTGGGTTCCATGGTCCAATTATTGTGAATAACCATCATACGTTCATCTGAAATAGTCCATATTCTAAGAAAGTACTTACTATCAGAGATTATTTTTGAAGGATTTTATTGGCTAGGTAGATTGGATCCTGGAAGTAGATCTCTTTAGATTTGCCTAAAGAGTTAAAGTGAGCAGAAATACAGGCATCTCTTGAGCAGTGGGTATGGCTGCTGGTTGGGCAGCTGCATGTCGTCAGACAATAATAATAAAAAAGGGCTTTTGGGTCCATTTAGTGGGTAGGGAACCAAAAGTGTAGACTGGTTCTTGTATTTGTCCTGGTTCCATTTCTGTCTGTCCTATTCAGGCCCTTCTTTCTAGTTTCTGTCTCTTCTACAGCAAGTATTTTAGTCCTTCCGTCCAGTGTTTCCCCCATGCGTGTTTATATGTGGATGTGTGTATGTTTTAGATAAAATCTGAATACTGTTGCATAGCCTGCATCCCTCACTTAGGTTGAAAATATGTTTTCCCCTTCCCTCTGTAACCATTCTGTTTTAACCTTTTAAAAAATTCCCTTTCTGGCAGGGTTAAATAAATTATGAAGACAGCCATGTGATTAAATACTACATTAGTCATTCAAAAGCCATCGTTTCTAAAGTTAGAAATAACATCCTTATTTGTAAAGTATATAAGCTTTGCTGATAATAGTCTATTTTAAGATGTAGTACATTCATTATAGCTGGCTGGGAATTAGATTATTTTTATAGTAGTGTAGATGCTTTTGCAGTGAACCTTTAGGTGGCAGCATCTCTCACCACAAACCATATTTTGAACAGGATTTCTCAGATGCGTGAGGTGTTTGAGGCGGAAGGGTGCTCCTCCTGCATCACCTCTTGATGGTGCCATGACAATGACGGCGCTGGGGCCCTGGGACGGCCAGGGCTTGGGGCTGAACAGAGGGAAGGGTCGTAGACCCCTGCCTGGCACTCTTTCCCCTGCCCCCTCTCTTACTCATGTAAAGTGTTTCCTGTCTCTGTGGCCTTGTTAAAAGCCACTTTACATATAAGACAACCAAGGAAAACAGGAGTCAAGTGGATGATTCTGGATCAGAATGTAACGTGATGCCTGAAAGGAGCAGACAGAATACGCACTTTTTAAAAAGTGGCTTTATGTAGGTATAATTCAATACCACCCAATTTACCCATTTAAAGCGTACAGTAGAGTATTTTTTAATATAGTCACAGTTATACAGCCATCACTACAATTTAATTTTAGAACATTTTATCACCCCAAAAAGAAGTCCTGTGTCTCTTAGCTGTCACCCCACAAGCCTACATAGCACCCAGCCGCTGGCAACCATTCATACTTTCTGTTGCTATAGATCTGCCTATTCTGGACATTGCATACGAATGGAGTCGTATAGTTGTGGTCTCTTGTGAGTGGCTTCTTTCACTCAGCATAGTGTTGTCACGTTTCAGCCATGCTATAGCATGAATTGGCTCGTCATCCTTTTTATTGCCCAGTAATATTCCATTGTGTGGACAAACCACATTTTATTGCCATCACTTGATGGACCCTTGGCTATCACGAATGATGCTACTGTGTACGTTTGTGTACAAGTTGAGTTGTCGTGTGAACATACAGTCACATAGGAGTCGAATTGCTGGGCCATATGGTAACTCTGTGTTTGTCCTGTTGAGCAGTGGCCAAAGTGTTTTCCAAAGCGGCAGCACCACTGCACATTTCCTGCAGCAATGTGTGAGGGTTCTACTCAGTCTTAGTAAGAATTCTGGATTTTCTGATATGTTGGGGTTGCGGGGGGCCTTGAAGAGGAGGTAGGAGATAAGATGCTCAGTCTCTCTTGCATTTTTGAATTGCGTGCTGGACTGGCTGCTGTGCCTTTTTGAAGGCAGCTGTGTCAGCTGCCAAGAAAGCAGTCGTCTCTGCCCCGCACAATTACCATGCGTCACCAGCCAGATAAGATGCCTGCGTTCCATAGCTGCTCGGAGCATGTTGATATTACAGGCTGGCTGTTTGTAATTCATGCCTCCTGACTTGGGAGGGACCACACAACCGAATCGTCTTTGTCCCAGCTAGAGGAAAATTATATAAAAAACCCTTCACCCCAAGCCACCCAGGTTTGAACATGTCAGAATCACCTACTTGACATATGGCAAAGACAGCTGTAGAGACTTCACAGCAAAAGAGCAGCTTTTGTTTTTGTCAGAGTTTACATTCTCAAATCTGAGCTTTGGCAGCCCAGACTGGACATTGCCTGTACTGAAATGACTGTGTGTGTGTGTGTGTGTGTGTGTGTGTGTGTGTGTGTGTGTTTTCAAGGGAGGGAAAGGGGCTGGCTCTTCCTTTGGGCATATTTGGGTCCTGGTAAGGACACACACTGTACATTCTGACGCTTTGTTTGCATCTGGAAAAAATTAGCCACACTCAGATCTTTCCCACTGCAGGTCCCGTCAGGAAGCCCAAGTATGTGGAAAGCCCCAGAGTGCCTGGAGATGCAGTTATAATTCCGTTCAGAGACGTGTCCAAGCCAGCAGAGCCCAATGAGAATGGTAAGAATATGTTTTCAGTGAGTACCCTCCCCCTAGTTTTGTATTTAATAGAATGACGCTCTCCACTTCTGAATGAAACTTGAGTGCCCCTTGCAGTAATACTTTGTTGAACTGATTATATATGGGAGGTTTTCTCCCCCTCGGGTAGTTACAGAGATCTGTTTAGCTAATGTCAATTCTTGGAATTATGTACACAAGGTAGGAATATTTGAGTGGGTGCATATACATTATTTAAGGGTTGAATCTTATTTCCTCTGAATTTTGACCTAGCGAGGCTTAAGGGGGTACGAAAAGTCAGCCAGTAAACTGTTTCCAAGATTTCATTTTGTTTTTAATACTCTACCGCTTTAGAATACTCAACAACAGGCTTTGGGTGAAAAGTTGAAACTTTAACTGGACAAAGCTTATAACAACTAGCTTTCTTAAAAGCATTTGGTAACTTTTGAAATCTTTTTTTTTTTAAACATCTAAAGTGTTTTAGAGGATGTCAAAGTAGAGGCAAAAAAAAATCCAAACTGAAACCTTTTCATGAAAACATTTTATGTATTTTATATCTGGAAATGTGTAACAGACATTACAAATTTGTAGCATTTAATGGATGTATTAATAGTTATCTTAAAAAAATCAATTCAGGCATTTACTTGTTCCTTTCTGAGGTGTCTCCAACGCACAACTCTGTGGCCTTTAATTTGAGTGTTTTGAATTTGCATCCTATTTTCCTGTAGAAACATGAGATTAGGAATCTTGTCCTATGTAAAGGAGCTTATTTTACCACAGTGTGGACACAAGTTTAGTAATGCTCAAAGAGAACTTAGGGGGAAAAAAAAAGTCATCCATACTACTACTTTAGAGTACCTGGCACCCTCTTCTGCCTAATTGTTGGTGGTGGGGGATACAGCCCGTATGTTCTAACCACTATGTATGCGTTTTGTGTTTCTGGTGATGCATGGCAGGGAGTGGGTAATAATTAGGACATGGGAAGAAAATTGAGTGGTAGTAAAAATACAACTAAAAATGAGCTGAGAGGAGGGATTGGCAGAAGCTGAAAATCAGAAAGAGGAGAGTTTGGGATGGGGCCAGGCCCTGGCCACTCTGGGTAGGCAGGAGGCATGAGAAATCCCACCCGTTTCATCTCTGTCTAGGCCACCAGTTGTGTGGTTTAGCTGAGAGGCTCACACCGAGGACATGTGCTGAGGTAGGGCACCAGGTGTGCCTGGCGAAGGCAGAGACTCTACGGTGGTGTCTGGTGGGTACAGCCGTCTGCTGGGAGATGAGGCCCCTCTCAGTCGTGAATTAATATGTGCAGGAGGTCCATTTGCTCTCATTTCTCTTCTGTGTGTTAAAAAGAAAATAAAAATCTATTTCTCTATAGTCAGTATCAGTCATCAGATTTACTGAGCTGTCTGCCCATTTCAGATTAAGCCTCCCCTACCCTCATCTTCACCCGCCAACATCTTTGTAGTCCTGGTCAATTATGCCCCTGGCATTTTGGCTGGCCTCGACTCCATTATGCAACCTCTTCCTTCCTGGCTGGGAGCATTGTTGAGGTTCTGTGCAGGGTCTAAGAGTCCTGGTATGGCAGTGGAGGAGAAATTTAGGAGTTTTACTGGGCAAAGAAAGGAAGTTAAAAATAGTTCCCATTGTCAACTTTTCCCCCCTTGCCCAAGGCAGAATTGGCCACCTTTCTTGGCAAAAGGAAGCGCTCTTATGCTTGGCCGTGAGCCAAGATAAAGTCAAATGCAGCGATTGGTATAGCTGGAGCAGCCTGAAGTTTCGGTGTGCTCTCTCCTCAGACCCCAGCTCTCTGATTCAGCGTCCTCAGTCTCCATGAGGACCAGACGTATGACATTTGTGGGCTGCCAATACAGAACCAGAACTGTTTCACCTAAAATTGAGAAACAGGGTACACTTTTACTTTTTCTAGGTGACTGGGTGTAGTTCATGTTTGTGGGCACATCATCATGCCTGAAGATAGCCATGATATGTTGGTGGAAGCCCCAGCAGAGTTACCTTTCTCTTGGTTGACAAGGTGGTTGCCTAACAGAGTTGAACTTGTCAGTTAGTAAGGGGTGTTTTGTAACCCCCATGGAATCCTTTAAATTTCAACGGAGATAATGAAGTCTGCCATATATTAAAGTATAGTTTTTATGTCCAGATCATTGAACCTAAAGGAAAGGGTAGAGCTAACTGAAACTAATTGAGTTTGAGTATTAACACAGGCATGTACAGATGCAAGATGGGCAAACCCTCACTTACAATGTTCAAAATCAGCATCATCCCTTCAGTTTTACTTTAAAACTTGGTCTTCTGCTTTCCATATTTCCTTCGGGCCTTCTTATTTGTCTCTAACATGTTTTTCTGGGTGTTGTCAATAATACCATGGCAATATTCTCCAGACTAACAGGCTCTATTGAAAAGAGCTCCTCGTGAAATGCCTTTGAAATTTCACGTAGACTCGTGAAATACCAAGTTATTCCTAAATGTCTGAAATATTCTTTCCAGACTATTCTGCCTCACTTTTACTTTAGTGATCATGCAGGTCCATCAGTTTTTTTTTTTGGTTTTTTTTTTTTTTTTTGAGACAGAGTCTCACTCTTTTGCCCAGGCTAGAGTGCCATGGCGTCAGCCTAGCTCATAGCAACCTCAAACTCCTGGGCCCAAGCGATCCTCCTGCCTCAGCCTCCCGAGTAGCTGGGACTACAGGCATGCACCACCATGCCCGGCTAATTTTTATATATATATTTTTAGTTGTCCAGATCATTTCTTTCTGTTAGCAGAGACAGGGTCTCGCTCTTGCTCAGGCTGGTCTTAAACTCCTGACCTTGAGCGATCCACCTGCCTCGGCCTCCCAGAGTGCTAGGATTATAGGCGTGAGCCACCGCGCCCAGCCAGGTCCATCAGTTTTGTTTTGTTTGAGACAGGGTCTTGCTTTGTCACCTTGGCTAGAGTGCAGCGGCATCATCATAGCTCACTGCAGCCTCAAACTCCCAGGTGCAAGTGATCCTCCTGCCTCAGCCTACTGAGTAGCTAGGGACTACAGGGGTACCACCACAGCTGGCTAATTTTTTTTTTTTTTAATTTTTTGTAGAAACGGGTCTCACTGTGTCCTGAGGCTGGTCTCGTATTCCTGGCCTCCAGCAATCCTCCCTCTTCGGCCTCCCAAAGTGTTAGGATTACAGGTTTGAGCCACCACACCCAGCCACTCTGTCAATTTTTGATTTTTAACTCTCTGTTTGAACTTTAAATCAAAGTAAAACAAAGAGCATTTTGAATTTTTATATTAATATACAGGTAATTGTATTTATGTGTAATTTGCATATTTTAGCCATCTGGGAAGAAGAAGCGTTGATGATATAGGCAGATGAACGTTTTTTGTAAGCAAAGAACCTGTTAAAGTTTGCATTCACCTGGAAACACCTTTAGGAAAAGACATTCTGTCTTCTTCACTATTTTAAAATATTTTTGAAACATAGCATTTTCTACTCTGGCAAAAATAGAATGACTTAAAGAAGTCCTCAAACAAAATACAATCCCCTTTTTTCCTGTCAAATGATGGTAATAAATTGTGTGTAATACGGAATAGGCTCTTTCTAAAGAAGCTTCTGCCCCTCTCTCCTCTCCTCTCCTTTCCCTTTGCTAAATAAATTAGATAGATAGTTAGATAGATGAGAGATAGATAAAATAAGCGTCCTATTGCTAAATCAACATATTGTTTAGGGGGAAATGTCATTTACCCGAAAAATAATGTCTCTGCCTTAAGGGGAAAAAATTCGAGATAAATTAGGATTATTAAATTATAATAGGATTCACAACTTTATTTCTTTGAATTAAAGACAACCATAATCCACTTAGGTTTGCTTTAATATATCATTAGCTACTTGAGCAAGCTTTGGGGAGGGGTGAGAAAGTTTTTAGTTTCATGAGTCATTGCTTGGTGAAGATCAGTCTCAAAATATGATGACACTTTTTTTCTGGCAGTCTGATTAGCAAGGAAAACTAACACATGAAACAACAGAATAATTAAATGCAAACTATCTTATTGGGAGGAGGGGCTCTTTATTAGATATGTTTAAGCACTTGGACACCTTATGTTTTTGATTACTAGTTCAGTCATTCAAACAGATGGAGAGGATTAAAGAAGTATACAGAATAATGGCACCTGTCTACCATTACCTAGTTAAAGAAATAAAACATAACTCTGCAGTTCTTCCAGTCACTGACATTCCCCTTTCTTTCCTAAGAGGTAACCTTGATCTTGCTTTAATTTTCAGCTTCTGAGAATGGTGATGCACCATTCAACCTATAGTTGAATGAAGTTAGATGGAAGTACAGAGAGGGGCATATGTGGTATGTGTACATAGAAGAGAGACTCTTAGAGGTAGAGTATGCATTCATTCTGTATTTCCTTGAATAAGTTATTACTTAAATTTCTAACTGTGAAAAGCACTGTCATGGATGTTATTTGAGATGGACTCTCTTCATGGAGCCTTAGAGTCTGACAGAGGATCAAAGACCTGTATACAGAGCGACTATAATTTAAGGGAGGCAGTAATGTTGACTAATCCAAGCTGTATAATGCATCGGAAGTTCAGGAGATGGAGAATGTGAGCATGGGAAAGGCTTAATTGGAGCTATGCTTTAAGATTTACCAGGTATCTTAATCAATGCAGGCTGCAATAACAAAAATACCATAAATTAGATGGCTTATAAACAACAGAAATTTATTTCTTACAGTTCTGGAGACTGGGAAGTCTAAGATCAAAGCACCCGAAGATTTGGGGTTTGGTGAGGGCCTATTTTCCTGGTTCGCACACAGCTGTCTTTTCACTGTAGCCTCACATGGTAGGAGGGCAGACAAGCTCCTTCTTTCATAAGGGCACTAATCCCATTCATGAGGGTTGCACCCTCATGATCTAATCACCCACAAAGACCCCACCTTCTAATACCATCACCTTGGGGTGAGGGTAAGATTTCAACATAGAAATTTGGGGCTGGGGGACACAAACATTCAGACTATAGCACCTGACAACAGAGTAGGATGGAGTGGGGCAGGAAAGAGGCTAATATCAGGGAAAATGATTAGAAAATGATTTAAGCAGTTAAGTGAGAATAAAGCCTCAAATGAGATCAGGGTCAGGAAAAAAGAGGTGATGAAAGGAAAGATTCTGGAGGAATTTCAAGGACCTGGGAGCCAAAAGAGACAATCATGACAACCTCAAGTCTTTGAGACTACTTCAAGAGGCCACTGGAGGAGAGGGGACTGTCTGTTTTGGTTTCAGTTCCAGGCATGATGACTTCGAAGTGCTGGTGGAACATACTTCTAGGCAGAAGTATCCAGCCACCAGTTGGAAAACCAAACTGGGTCCCAAGAAAGAGCTCAGAACATAAACTGGGCAGCTGTTTGCTTGGAGGTGATGTCATGGAGACTAGGCGAGTTCGATCAGGGAGAAGGTCACTGAGAAAGGACTGAGAAGCTTTGGTTTTTCACTTACGAGCTGTGAGTAAGGTGGAAGGAGCGCTAGCAAGAGGGCAGGAGAAGGCACTCACAAGACCACAGCATGCTGGTAAGCATGGCCGTTCCCTGGGAGTGCCTCTCAGGACACTTCCCACTTTCTCCTTGCAGGACAGAGTGTTTGCAAGGTCATAGATCTACAGGAAGGTCAAAAGGAGAGGTGTGCTGTAAAGAAAGAAAAGGAGAAAGAAAAATCAGTGTGTTTTAACAAGGCTGTTGCAGGAGAGCTGTGAAGGTGAACGAGTTGAAGTTACAGGTGTGTGATAGGGAAATGGAATTGGTGAGGACCCTTCCACCCCAAGAAGCTGAGCAGATAAGGGAAGATGAGAGATCAGTTATTAGGGTGAGGGGTGTGTGTGGCCAGGATTTTAACCTATTTATAAGAAAAGGGAAAATTTAATACACTCGTAGGCTTAATGCAGAGGTACTCAAAGCATGGGGCTGTGGACTTCTAGGTGTCCCTAAGATCCTCTCATGGGTTTGTGAGGTCAAAACTCTTTTTATAATAATACTAAGAAGCTATTTCCATTTCCATGGTTGTTGACATTTACACTGATGGTGCAAAAGCAATTGTTAGTGAAACTTCTGGTAGCTTAAGTTAATATACATCAAGACAGGGGCCCTGGGTACACTAGTTGCTGTAGTCGTCTTCACTGTCATGTGCTTAAATCAAAAAATAATTCACTGAAGAGTGTCCTTGACGAAACACTAAAATAATGTTATTAAAACATGACCTTTTTTTTTACCCATCTTTTTAAATACTGTGTGATGAAATGGAAAGTCTTCATGAAACACTCTGCGTGCTCTGAAGTATGATTGTCTCGAGCCAAAGCACTTGTATGATTGTTTGAATTGCAGGCTGAACTAGCCACTTGTTAAATGCAACATCATTTTTATTTGAAAGAACAACTAACAAACCATAGTTATTCAGAATTGAGTATTTGACACACGAATTTTCTTGAAAAGGAATGAAATTAGCCTGTCACTTCAATTAAAAAAAAAAAAATAGAAAACGCTGACAGAATTAGTTGCCAGTGATAAAACTTGACCTTTCAAATGAAAATTAGGCTTTTGGGAAATTTGCATCTGTCACATTGAGCTTGATGGCTTCCCAGGACTTTTCAGTTGAGATCTGTGGTAAGTGATATTTTGATATTGTGCAATAAAATGTGTCAACATTTGCAAGATCTGCAAAACCAGTATTTTCCAAATGACCCACTACATAATGTTTCAAAATCTTGCATGGGTAAAAGATCCATTGGAAGTGAAAGAAATAGACCGTTGGGTCTTACTGTACCAGTACAAAAAATTCATGGACACACATTGAGTCAACATTGGAACTTACCTTTAAGAAATTGCTGTTTGTCACGTTTTGGTTAGGTATCAAAGAAGAATACCTGTAGTAACTGAAAAGACTGCTCCCTTTCCTGATTACTTATCTGTCTGCAGCTGCCATTCTTCATATGCTTCAACCAAAGAACCTATCCCAGTATGTAGAATGCAGAAACAGATATGAAATTCCAACTGTCCTCATTAAATTGGATGTTAAAGATTTGTAAAGATGAAACAGTGCACCTTTCTTCTTAACTAATGTTTTAAATTGAAAGTATAGTTTGCAAATTAAAATGTTAATTATTAACATGTAATAAGTTTTATTACTTTAAAATGAATCATAGCCAGGTGTGGTGGTAAGTACCTGTACACCCAGCTACTTAGGAGGCCAGAGCAGGAGGATTCCTTGAGCCCAGGAGTTTGAGACCAGCCTGGGCAAAATAGTGAGACCCTATCTCAGAAAAAATTAGAATGAATTAATATGCATTTAAAATTTTTAGTTTTAATTTCTCATATGAAGAATATCAACAGATATAACCCTCATAAGCCAAAGCTCTTTGAAGTCCTTAATAATTTAAGAGTGAATCCTGAGACCTAAAAGTTTGAGAACCCACTGGCTTTAAAGGAAGGAAAAGAAGAGGGGTGAAAAAATAGAAATGAGAAAAACTGATCCAAAATCTTAGAGTCTTCTAGAACTGAGAGAATGAAGACTTTGAGCAGAGCGGCAGAATGACTAAAGAGAAAAAGGCCAATTTCAGGCAGCATTCAGAGAGAAGAAGTGGTTAAGTTTAGTGACAATTTCAGTACGGGATGAATGAGATGAAAAGTTTAAAGACAACATGTGTGATAACTGTGTTTTGGTATTGCAGACTGGAAATATTATTGACAGAAACAGAGCAGGTTCATGGATAAATGCTCCTTTTTAAATACTGTTTTTGGAAATCTGAGGAGGAGGGAATGGTGATGGCTGAGGCCGGAAAGAAACAGAGAAATTACTTGTAAATAGAAGTCAAGGAAGGCAAGAGGCTGAGCACGAAGCAGGTCCTGGATAAATAGAGGCAGGGGAGAGGGATTAACCCCAAACCAGTGGCCTGTCTCATTTAACAAGCTTGCTTCATAATTTCTGTCTTGGAAATTTGGTGTTTAGCTAGTTGTTCAAGGTCACATACTAGTGAATTGCTGAACCTTGTCAACAAAGCCCAGCTTGCTCTAGAGTCTGGGGAGGGCGGGATGGAGAAGGGTTTTCTGTTGATGGTGATTTCCAGGGACCTTCAGGATTCTAGTAGAGTCTGGCTTTGAGAAGGAGGAGTAATAGGATGGAAAGTGAAAGCAGGCCAAACTGGGACAGTTTGGTAATCAGAAAAAAGAGGGAATTTGTTGTTTTGGAATAGTGAATTCAGAAAAAGCTATTTGAGGCAGGAAAAAAATATATAAATAGAAAGCTCTGTTTTTAGGTAAGAGAAATACAAGCACATTTGAAACTAGATACTAACTTGTAAAACCAGAAAATAATAGCGAGGAAGTGCGGGCTCTTGGTGTTAAAGTTGGTAGAGAGATAATGGCCAACTTTCTAGCATCTTGTGGTTCATAAGTTGGTTCTCACACATTGAGCCTTGAAACCTATAGGAAGTGGGTACGGCCACTTCACTCGTGAGGAAGGTGTGGTTCAGAGAGTTCAACAGCCCTGTAAGGGGGCCAGAACAGGTTTAGCACGGAGCACATGCTGTCTCCCAGACAGTAGGGAAGGATGATTATGAAGGGCGTCGATGGTCTGAAGTTATGATGGCAATGATTGGGGAGCTGGCCAGTTTATGGACTACTCCTCAGTGTATGCCCTAAGCATAGTCAGATAGAGTGTGAATAGCTGAAAAGAGGCAGGCAGGATGGGATGTAAGAACTTCCTTTGCCTTTCCCCATGTGGTTAACTTTGCACAATGGTGTGATTTCGAGGGTTCTGTGAAAATGTTACTGGGAGGAATATCACTCTCCACTTACCTAATGGATTCCACAGAGGATGAGGCCAGTTATTCTCTCAACTCCAAATATAGCCATCATAAATTCTTTGGATATTTAAGTCTGTGAAATGTAAAGTGTTAAGAAATGAAGTCTTTTTTCTCTCCAGCCCTTATCCTACTAGTATTGGGTAAGATACTCCCATTATCAATATGTGATTTAATATTAATTATATGAATGCAGATAAACTATAGTAACCCATTAGAATTTGATTTGGACGTCACTCTGGGGTAATAGCTTAACGAAAATCATCAGTTCAAATCTCAGCGTCTGGTGAAAATCTGTGGAAGCAGACATGCGTTTCCACTTCACAGTGTATCAGTGTGAGTTCCCGAGCAACTCTTCTCTCCCGGGATGGCCCTGTCACGCTTCAGCTAGGGCTCCTTCTGCCAGAATGAAAAGTTCAGTGTGAGAAGGTTCTGTGCCTTAGGGAAGGAGAGATTCAGACAGCTTGATGTGGATTAAGGAATTCAGACTGAAGGAGACCTTTTAAGGGGAAGATCACTCGGATGACATCTTAGACGAGACAATAATACAAAAGACAGTTGGGGAAGCCTTTGGAAGAAATAAAATTGCAGTGGCTTCACGGGTGCAAAAACTGAAGTAAAGAACTTCTGTCATTCATCCCAAACCCTGGTAGGGGTTGAGAACTTTGGTCACAGCAAAGTCCAGGTTGAACAGTTAAGAGAACGGTTAATGATGAATTTGGGTGACTCTTCAACTCAGCCATTAAACCTGGAGTCTATACTGCTCCCCAGCTTATCCGGAGTGGGAGAGGTTTGGACGAGTAAGTTGTGTTTGAGTTTTTTAAAAAGGACAACCTTGAGAACCGGGGTATCTGTCTGCAGACACAGTGCAGAGGCGGCAGTGGCAGCTGGGGGCGTTGCCGTCCCCCTGCCGCACGGAGGACCTGCACAGATCCCCGGCTTCCAGCGAGTCCCACGTGAGGTGCAGGCTGTGGCCTTGTTTGTCGTCAGGCGAATGTTGTGGGGCCTGCGCAGCTGCTGCCAACTGGGAGCAGTTTCTGGCTCTTTCCCCAGAGCGTTTCAGGTTGAACCGGAAGCGGGGCGTTCTGGGGCATAGTCACAATTGGGTAGCAGCATGGAGATTGTTTCGAAAGGAAAGGGGCCCGTGGAGTAGGGAAACTGCTGAGATCCGCCCCTCACCCACTTCTTCCCCTTCTGTCTGCGTCTGTGTCCTGTCCCCTCCCTCTAGTCCAGCTGCCAGCTCAGATAAAGGAGCTGCCCTGCCTGCGCCTGGGGCTGAGCAAGGGGGCAGGGCTGGCGGGAGGACTCCGAGTGGTTCAGCCCTGGGCGTGCCTGGGTTGTGCTGATTCGGTTTGCTTCCCACCCTCCATTCCCAAATGCCTATCTACCTTGAGAATCAAAATGTGGTTGGAGGTGGGAAGGGACCTTCTGTAGAGCAGCCTTGGTGTGTGGTCGACCCACCCTGGGGTGGCTCCCTTCTCTCAGTTGGCTTGGGACCATTGCCCTGTTGTATTGTGAGTTTAACTCACAGGATCCAGAGACATCCAGGCTCTTTTAACCCAGAACAGTGGAGCCTTGGTTACCTTGCCCCTGCAGTTTTCTAGAGCAAACTAAAAAACATCCAAGCTGGCAAACTGTTCTTCTCACCCCAAACATTGGGAGCTTTTGAGAACAAGCAGGGGTGGGGTGCTTTTCCTTCTTGAAGATAAGGGCAGCCTAGCTCCCTCCCTCGTAGCTGCCATCCTGGGCCCATGACTTAGCAAAACTGATATGTAAGAGGGGATAATACAGGTGGTCTTCTCAAAAACTCTGCTTATTTAGACTTTGGTGGTTCCTTACAAAAGGCAAAGTTACCATTGAACTTTGTTACTGATATTGTAGCTCAAAGGTAACATCACTGTGTGCTTCTTTCCTCATTTTATTTTTCTAAAACCCTTACCCATTATTTGCAGATTTCCACATCTAGGCAAAATAGGTTCATGTATGTATGAGTCTAGGTACCTAGGCAATTAACAAAAAAAGAGCCAAATGTTGAGTAACTATATTACCGGTTGCATATTGTTCTTTGCTTTGTATGTTTTTTCAAACCCCTGATGGATGCTGATTTTAAAATGTGAAAGAAGTGTTAGAATGATGTGGATGTCATTTTATTTGTCAACCATAATTAAGTACCCTTAGGCTTTTATATACAAGGTTAACCTCCAACTCTACACTTGATTTAAAGGCAACAGTAAAATTCTCTTACGTGCAAAAAGCCAGATGACCAACCTCAGGGAGAACCTGAGAAAGGCCGGGCTTCCTGGCATTGCTTTGGAGCATTCTGAGAATACAGCCTGGTTTTTCTCCATCTCCACATGGACAGCAGTGTGTTAGTGGGTCCTGTCTCTTGGGTACGTTTCACTGGTATTTTTAAATCTTTGTTTTTCAACATGGATTCTCAATGATCGACCCCTGTTGAAATCCCGATTTTGACTTTCACTGATGTGGGATGTGCACAGCAAGTCTTCCATCGATGTCACACCCCCATCTTGCCTGACGAGAGCTCAGCTTTCAGTTTTACCCCAACATCTATAACCTGGGTCTCTGCCAACATGCCCTTCGGGTTTTTCTTTATTTCAGCCTCCTATGGGCATTGGCCACACCATGTATTTTGAGGGTAAAATGAAGGATAGATGGGCCTTTTCTTACCAAACTGGCGTCTGAAGTCCCCATTTTTCATGTGACATGGAAATAGGAATTGCTGTCAGATAACAGCACCGGACTTTTCTGATTCAGGTCAAATATTTTACCTTTACATTTGGAGTTTCTCTTTTACTATTTTCTTAACCTGTCACAGCCTCTTAATTAGAATGTATTGCTAGAGGACAGGCTGCATTGTCAAACTTTGTGCATTTTATAAAAATACACAAAAGCACCAGACAAGCAGCTGTAGTGCAGACTCATCCAGATGGGAAACTGAAATTCCCCAGAGGGGCATCTTCATTGTTGTCTTTCTTTGTTCCAGAAGCAAAGGCCGATAATGAACCGAGCTGTTCGCCGGCAGCTCAAGAACTGTTGACAAGGCTGGGATTTTTACTGGGAGAAGGGATCCCAAGTGCCACACACATAACCATTGAAGACAAAAATGAAACCATGGTAATGCCCGAGGAAGACACTGCATTTCATACCTGTTCAGAGGACGAACGAAGTGATAACCATCTTCTCCCCCTCCTTGAGTGGGGAAGTCATTGTTTGGTCAAATGAGTTCTGGGCTATTGTGTATTGAAATTTATTTCAACAATTTGATTCTGGGTTTTTGCAGTGGGGAGGTGGGGAGAAGCAGAACTTAAGAAAATGTCCACTTTAACCTTCTAGTGAGCACCTGGAGAATAGTGGCTGAATGAATTAAAGGGGATAAAAGAATCCCTTCATAATGACACTAGTACTTTATAGCACCATTCTTCTCATCTGGCTGCTTTAGTATATGCTTTCCTGTGCTTTTTTAGCTGCTGATATTTTGGAGGGTCAGTGGGGTGAGGAAAAGATTTATAGGAGATGAGACAGAGACAAAATAAGATGAGATCAAATGGATCAGCTACCAAGAGAGCACTGCCTCCCCCCTCCAGGGAGTAGCTACACAGCACGCACCCTGCCACTCCCGAGATGTGTGTGCTTGAATAGCAATAAGGGGCTGGAGCTTCTGCCCCCCACGAGGGGCTCTGCGAGACAGGGTGTCCTGCGTTGACTGAGGCTGCAGTGGTGACCAGTCTCCTTCCCCTGATTGCAGAGCCCATAAATCTTTAGGAATTGAATCAGGTCGTGGTGCTCATGAAACATTACAAAAACAGAGTTCCCAGGTTTTCCATACAGGGGTCAAATAACCCATTTGTCTTCTGCAGACTTTAAATGAGAGGAAGTCTCTGCCTGTTTGCCATGTCTGTTTTACAAATGTGCATTCTCAATAAATTATTGCTAAAACTGCCCTTTTAATAAAAAATCAAAAAGAACAAAACAAAGATATTTCTCTTAAAATTTGAAAGATCATATATGTATATATCCATATATCTATGTCTGTGCGTATGTATTTCCCTAGATTTCAAAAACTGTCTTCCATTTTCCTGTTTTAAGTTTTATTGTTTCAGTGTCAAAAACAGAAGCATGTGTTGGAGACTCCTGTGTAAGCCGTGCTAACTCCTCCTTCCCTTCGTCTTGCAGTGCACAGCTCTGAGCCAAGGCATCAGTCCTTGCTCCACACTAACAAGCAGCACCGCATCTCCTAGCACCGATAGCCCCTGCTCAACCTTGAATAGCTGTGTCAGCAAGACGGCAGCCAACAAAAGTCCCTGTGAGACCGTTAGCAGCCCTAGTTCCACCCTGGAAAGCAAGGACAGTGGAATTATAGGTAAGAAGCACACAGCTCGATAATGTAATGGCTTGATGCACGTCAACCGGAGCACTCACCAGGCACTTCCTGAGAGGGTTTTAGCATGGACTGTGAAGGTCAGTCTGCCGGGGCCTGTTCTTTGCAAAAAAAAAAAAAAAAAAAATCCTTTGCAGAGGGCACTGGTCCATGTGTAGCTGAGAGAATGAAGCATCGGCGTTTACGTTCTTTGATGTTTACTTTATAATACTCAGCTCCTTTAGTTAAAAATTTTTTTTTTAATTTTTCCAGATCAGATCTGGCCTGTGAAGTTACAAAAAAATCTTCCCTCCTCACTGATCAGTTCCATTTGTTGATCATCAGGACCCACTGGGGCACAGAGTAGGGCAGTGGAATCCCTGCATATTAAGAAGTCTTCCCAGCCTGATCTCAAGGTCACCTGTTTCCCTGACAACAGTTCACGTGTATGTTCTCTAAGGTTTCTTACAGTGGTATCTGACCGCTGTCAAGACCATAATTTTATAAGGATGCCCTCCCTAAGGCCCCACACCCCCAGAATAGGTGTGGTTGTCCTGAACCAAGGGCCAGGAGACCAGGGTTCTAGTCCTGACTCTGAGGCCAATTTGCTAGGTAACTCAAGCAACATTTGGCTTTTTTTTTTCACATTTCTTTCCTCCTCTAGAAAATTAAGGGTTTTGATTAATTTAGTAGTTTCCAGTCCCAGGTGTACATTAGAATCATCCAGGGAATTTAAGAGTCCTTATTTTCACCTGCTATCCCAGACAGACCACAGCCATGTTTCTGCAAGTGAGCTCAGGCAACTGTGTGTCTCAGGTCTCCAGCTTGGTGCCTTTCAGGTAACGGACCAGTGGACCCCTGCATGCGATTGTTCAGGCCTTCCTCTGCTCTGAGATTATATTGGAATTTCACAGTGGAGCTCTTCTGAACAATTCAGCTCCTTCCCTTTTGCTGAGTTATGCACATGTCTTTGAGGGATATTTTATGTTTTATTATGGACTGAACACCACTTCCACATTAATATGTAATCAAGTGGAATGAATGGCATTTGAGCTCCTTATTTTCTTTAGTCACCCTCAAATTTTTTTAAGTGTAACTTGAAAAACCAAGTTGCAAGTTCATCCAGTTTATTCTTTGGAGGTAGCCCCTGGAAGGTCTGTGAGATTCCTGGGAATGGTTGTGGGCTATCTGGTGCAGACCTCACTATAGCTTTGAGAGGGGCCCCTCAACTTAAGGAATGCTGGTGCTTGCCTCAATTTTCACTTGGATCAGAATCTTTAGTGGATTTTTGTTTTTTTTTGCTTTAATTGCTTTCTTGAGATAAAATTGTCCTACCATAGTATTCACCCATTTAAACCATTGGATGGTTTATAGTATATTGAAAGTTGTGTGGCCACCACCATATCTGATTTTAGAACATTTTCATCATCCCAAAAAGAAACCTTATGCCCATTAGAAGTCAACTCTACGTCCTACCGTTACCCTCTGCCTGCCACTCCCGAGCTCCCCAGCCCTAGTCAACCAGTAATCTGCTTTCCGTGTATGGATTAGCTTATTCTGGACAGAGCATATAAATGGTGGCAGAGTTTTCTGTAGCAAATTTAAATTCTTTTTCTTTACACTTGGCTTGAAGGCCTTCCAGTGAGCTTATTCTGCTAATTCCCCATTCTCATCTTACCTTGCTTCCCCAGTTGCTATTTAGTCTAGATCAGCTAATTTTTCCCAATATTACTTCTGTTCTCATTCTTTCTGAGCTATCCACCATTGATAGATCTTTGTTATTAATTCTGAGATATCCAGATGGCTTTATTGACAGCCTTCTTAGCTCTTCTGAAATTTCATCTCCTCTGGGGAATTTATCTATCTTCCTTCAAGGATGTGGCCAGTGCTCCTTTTTTGGGGGGCAGGCAGACAGGCCTTTTCTTTTTATTATATGTTCTGTCCATTGGCATTACATGCCTCTGATTGTAACCAAATCAGTTTTTTGTTTTGACAGAAACTTTCAGTCACAGAGAACCACCCATTCATTTATTTCTCTTCTCTCTCTCAGTGAGACACAATGCTGTGATTTTTAAAGAATTCTAAACAGAGGAAAGAGGTACTGATTTGGCTTTTTGTATTGTCAATGAAAGATTGAGCTGCGGAGGCTCTTAATTAATATTTGATTTAATATATAGTCCCACCCAACCCCAGACTTATTAATCCCCCTGTTATGTGCTCCCCCTTGTGCCTCAATATCTTCCTTCAGTGTATGTGTTTTCGTTCTATTTAATTTTGTCTGTATATAGACAGGGGTGTGTCATTATTCCAGCTCTCTCTCGGCTTCTTAGCACGGTGTTGGGGATGAGAAAATTGTTGCATTGAGGGAGGAAACATTTGGTTTGTTTGTAAAGAAGCTATGCAGGATTCACGTTCCGTGTTGGCTTTTTCAAACCTTTTAATGTCCATGTTTTAAGCTCTGCTTTGATGACAAAGTAGTACATTTCATATCATCGAGGCTGCCCTTTGTTCGTCGGCTCAAGCCGACATGTCGCCTGAACTCAGCTGAACTTGAAAAGTGGCAACAACTGAGATGAAAGCAGGAGGAATTAGGAGAAGTGGCTGGGGAGGCCCCCTCTGTGGAGATCGTGCTTCCCACTGCATTAGCTGTTCCCCTGTGGGGTGCAAGGACTGTAGGTGGGATGAGAGGGAAGCACCGTGCTGGTGACAACGTCCCTCTGTTCTCTCTCCTTCCACGACCTGCAGAATTAGAACCTCTTGCCAAGGGACACACTGGAGGTGTGGTAGGGAGGAGAAGGAAAAGAAGCAAGAATTTCCTCTCCAGGCAGACGTTAGCCACAGGTCTTTGAAGAGGCAGGCCTGGTGGGGCCAGAGGAGGAAGGCGCTTCCTCTTAAATCAATACAGGGTGTGCTGGTTCCATTGCTTCTTAACAGAGCAGGTATCTATGACTCAGTTATGGTTCTGTGATTGCTCGGGTGAGGGGTGTGCCTTTTTCCGTCTGAAGAACGAGCCTGTTTTTATAAGGTGTAGCCTGGGAACAGCAGCTTTGGGGCATCTTAAACGTTCGATAAAGTATTCAAGAGCATTGTGATCCTAGTGAGCTGAGATGAAGGTAAGATACCTTGGCTTTCTGCTTTGGAAGACCTGGCAGTAGCTTGTAAAATAGGCCGATAAGGATCCATGTTCCAGATTACATAGGGCCTGGCGAAGGGAAGAAGAGGCTTTCCCTTTAATTTTCCATTTTAAATAGTTTAAAGTTTGTCAACCAGTAGAGCCGGGGTTGGGATGGCAAAGGCTTTGGGGAGTGGGCTGGCACAAAATGCACAGCTGCCGTGGCATTATGAGGCTCAAACCAGGGGTCCATGTACAGTATTAGCACAGTTTATTTAGGGCATTTGGGGAAATTTCAAACAGTGCTAACCCATCCTTTAAAATTCCTTAGCCTCTCCTTGCTATTTAAGCTGATTTCTGTCATGTCGATTATATTTAATCTAAATATTTTTGCCCAGCAGATGCAAGGACAGGAAGCTTGTGTTCCCACATGCCCGGGCAGCCCTCTCAGGGCCGCGCAGGGCGTCCTGCCTGTGTTCTGTTTCCACTGCTAAGAAGGAGAAAGGGCAGGCTAGTGACCGTTAGAAGAATTTATTGGGCCCCTTCCAGTCTTTCTCTAAGTGGACCCTCCCCAAGCCATTTCAACTGTATTATGTTATCTAGAGGGGAGTCCCACTTTATCCTATTTCAGGAGGTCCAAGTTCTTCTGACAGAAATGTCTTTAAAATATAATAATTCTGTCATGTAGAAATACTGTCTAAGCTGGATGGGATTCACTTGATTGCCTATTAATGTCTTTTTTTTATTAAGTAAAGTTCCTCACCCTTTGCATAATAAAATCATTGGCATTACTAGAAGTTAGTGTCTGATTTTTAAATTTGCAATGTGGAAATCTTCTAAATGTGAAACCCAGCTGTACCCAATCACCATAAAATAGCTTTCAAGTACTTGCTTTGAAAAGAAGAACTTTGTAAAGAAGTGTACTTTTGAAGGTGTTTCCTCTGTGTCTGAGAAAACATTTTTCCGTAGTGACATTCATTTAACTATAACCTTGCTTACAGCTGTTACAAATGGAAAATATAAGCTGTATTAATCACAGTTTAGAAAAAAATAAAGTGTGTGTATTCATTGGAATGTATGAAAACTGATCTGATTTTTTAAAAAAGCATCACTAAAAATAGTGGGTTTTAAAGTACTTTTTAGGTTGGGCGCAGTGTGTCACATCTGTAATCCTTTGGAGGCACTTTGGGAGGCCAAGGCGGGAGGATTGCTTGAGACCAGATTGAGCCAGAGCGAGACCCTGTCTCTACAAAAGAATATAAAAATTAGCCAGGTGTGGTGATGTGCGCCTGTGGTCCTAGCAGCTTGGGAGGCCGAGGCAGGTGGATTGCTTGAGCCCAGGGTGGCAGGTGTGGGGGACGCCAAGTGGACGGCAGCCACCTCTTCCAGACTCGGTGTGTCTCCCACCCTGAGCAGGTGTGCTGTCCATCTGTCTACCCCTGAGCCGGCAGGCGTGAGCTACCACATTCCACCAGGCTAGGGAGCTGTGAGGATGATTAAGTGCTCAGAATTCCAGCCCTTCCCGCCACCTTTCCCTTTTCTTTCCTTGTGCTTGCCTGTGTTTTCCTCTTGTTCAGTTTGAAGCAGGGAGGCAGGTATAAATTTAGACAGGAGAATACCTTTGCAGAAACATTTCTCCTGCAAAAGTGACTTGTGGTAAAATATTAGACATTTGGTTAGCATCCTTCCGGTGCTTGCTAGAGTTTGATAATATTTGTTTTTCTGCCCAGTTGCTTAGGATGTTAAGAAAATATCGTGGGCTGACTTTCATCTTCCCTGGACTCTCTCCTACCTCCTGCTAGTTTTGTAAAATGAAAGTGCTTCCAGAGGTGGCTTTACACCTTTTATTTCTGGGGGTTTGTGTCCTAAGGGAGATTATCAGATGCAGAAGCTTACAAAGATGAATTAATTGTAATTTATTTTCATTTTTGACTTGTAAATCCTGCCCTTTTGATTTTATGCTAATGATGCTTTGTTGCCACCTGTACTACCCTGCTTGCTACTAAATTGAAATGCTTTGAAATTGATTTGGTAATAACTATTTAGAGTGTTTCAAATCTGGGTTAATATTCATTTTGCTACATTGCCTACAATTTAAAAAATCATCCTTAATTATAGAAGCCTTTTTTAAATCTCTTGGGTGAAGGAGGAAAATTTTTCTTTACATATATAATTCAGTAATATACTTAAATGTGGGAAAGAAATCCTTGATAATGATTTGCTATACTTTTATTCAGAACAATTGGATTCTTCAGGCTATTCCGTTGGTGTAGCAAGCATTTATTGGCACCTGCTGTGTACAAGGAGCTTGTCTAGTACTAGGATAGTAAAGATAAGGCACAGTATCTATTGTTAAAACTTGTCCACCTGGGGGACTACAAGATGGTCTCCTGCCCTGTGGAGGGTCTGAGCAAGTTGTCAGTTGCTGAGAAGAGTTTAAAACATGGCAGTGATTGGCACCTCTGATGAAAGGCGTATGCTGGTAGGTGCATAATGATACCAGCCACCACTAGTGCCTTGAATTCTTTGCCAAAGTCTGGAACTCCGTGGTGTCATTGGTCTGTGTCAGAAGCTCCAGTGTCTCTGCCTTCAGCGTGTAAGTTATGTGAAACTTTGCCAAAACACCGTGCGGTGTGCTTTTGCTGGAAAACTTCATGTCTAAATCCTCAAGCTTTTCTCTGGAGACTATTCTCTGCTGTGTCAGACTGAGTTGGGCAGTGTGGCTGAGCAAGGTGGGTCCCATTCTCCCTCTCCGCCGCCCTGCCCCCAGCTATTCCTCTAGATGTTTCCACAATCAAAGGGCCTGGTGAATGTGACTGAGAAGGCATGGCTTGGGTCCCTGGCCTCGCTGCATGTCATAGCAGAGCACACGTTGCGCAACACCGGGGAGCATTGAGCTGGAGATTTGGTACAGAGATCTGGCTGTCACGGCCGGATCCCAGCGTGCGAGGCCAGAAGGGGAGCAGGGCTGTGTGGCACATTGGACAGGGCTGGCCAGAAGTGCCAAGCTGTCGTTCTGGAGTGGGTGCAGAAGGAGAAGCCAGAAAGCCCCCTGGGGCCAAAGGTTATTGGAGCACCCCACCTGGGGCGTTCTGGTTGGCATTACAAGGGAGGTAGCTTGAGTGTCTTCACTGGACCCCTCTCCTTACTGGGCAGGGAGAGGTGACTACAGGTGAGCCAGGGACCCTGTTCTGTGTATGGTTCGTTAGTTTGCAGGTGGGGTGAGCCGGGGAGAGAAGTGCAGTCTGGCATTTCTGGCAGAAAAGCTTAAGGCAGGCTGGTCTCGTTCATGCGGTCTTTGCCTTTGTCACTCGGGGAAATCCAAAATACAGCCTGGCAGCCTCAGCAACTGTCGGGGTGAGGTGTGAGTGCACTGGAGAGAGCACAGCCTCCTGCCAGGTCAGGAGGACTAGAGAATTCTTCACATTGCTGCCCCGACTTGCCTCTTTGATCTTTTTGTGATTTTGGAGTTCCTTTGCTGCAGTGAAACTTAATTTTCTAAAATTGTTAATCAACAGAAGCAGTTTCTACAGTAGCTGGATTTTCCTTTTTTATTCACTTCTTCCCTTCTCCTGCTTTTGTAAGCAACCATTATGTTCTTCTCTTGTTCGATCTTTAATTCATTGGTCCAGTGTTTTAAATTCTTCCTGTCAAACATTAAACTGAATATAGAAGTTAAAAAATGTTAGTTTTTTTTAAGCGCTACTTTAATTTTCTTCAGTCGTATGGGGAGGAAAATGTTCTTGAGTACTCAGGATATATGGGGCACTTTATGTACATCTTCACATCTAATTTTCTACACAACCCGAGGAAGGACAAGATTCTGTAGAGCCCTCATTTGGAAAATGAGGACTACATCAGACTATCTAAGGAGTGCATGAAGAAAATTTCAATTTCTGGGATTTTTTCTGATTGTTTCAAAATGTATATTTTTGTGTGTTTTATACTATAATAAATTAGGATAGTATATGTACGTAATTTAGAAATACATATATTTGGGATGCATGCTCCAAATTTTCTGTTAACTGGTATGGCATGATCAGAATAGTATAGCGCACCTTTCTGGAATATAGCACGACTTGGGGTGTTCTGGGGCTTTGCTGTCTATAGGGCTGTTTCGAGGATTCAGTGAGTGGAGATACGACAAAGGCTTAGAGCCTGGCACGTAGTAAGCACTGTTGTTATATTCACCTTAGACACTACCATTGTTGTTTCCTCCCTGGTGAATTAGAAATGCTTACAAATAGACATTTAGTAAACCAAGATTTTTCTTTTTCGGTGAAGGGATGAGTTGGGGAAAGGAAATAGGAGCAAGAGAAAAGATGCAGTCAGTAGTCAGATGTGTAAGATTTTATTCATTTGTCTTCTAAGTGGGCAGGAAGTTTTAAGTTTCCTAGTAGCCAGTGGAAAGAGAGAAATGCAATCAAATATAGAAGGTGATGCTTGTAAACACAAAAGTGTACCTGTTCCTGGTACCAGGTCCAGAGAGACATACTTCCTCCTCAAAAGGGGAGAAGCCAAGGTTTGCACCCAAGCCCTTCTCACTTTTCACCTCTTATCTTCCCTGTAGCTGAGAGAGAATTCTGCTCTGTGTGGCATATATTCGATATCATTGGCTCTTAGCTCTTGAACATTTCTGGACTAACATTGTAGGCAGTTTCCTTTCTTCTTGATGTTCTTTTAAACCTATAACTTGATTTGGATCCCACCAAACTAACCTTCAAGACCCTGGACCTATACTGATTTTTGTTATTGACTCTTTCAAGTGTACATTCAACATAGAACCTTCAGAAGTCAAAGAGTAAGTTTTAAAAATTTGGGAAGGAGAAGAAAGAATACAGTCTTATTTCAGAGCCTTACATAGCAAAACACTGGATGACTTTTTAACAAGGCCGACTCATGAGCTGCAAACTATTTTTTAGCCATGTGTACTTTAAAGAACTCCTTTCCATGTTGAGCACTGTGCACGCAAAGGGTCTTTTAAAAATACATAGTATGTACAGTCAGAGTATTGGCGTTGGATGTACCACTAGCCATGCATGTGCTTGTGTGTGTGAGAGGATCAGTTTTTCCTGAATCTGTTTTAGTACCTATAAAGGGAGGTTGGTGATTCTCAACCTGTCTACCTCCTTTCACAGTTGTGGTGATCGGATATTTGCCCTAGTATATCAAGAAAGTACTCTGGAAGTATTCCAGCCCTGTGCACTAGAACAGAGAAAGAAAAGACCCTGCCCCTGGGGCTAAAAGGAATTTTCAGCCTACATGGAGAGTCAGAAATAGCACATATGAATCAATGAGCAGTACCAAACTAATTTAACGCTAAATTTTAAGGCACTGCCTCACCTCCCAGCTTGATAAAACATAAGGCCTGGTAAGTTCTCATGTTTCAGAATCCTGTGTGCTGGAAGCATGGTTGAGACCAAGTTGGGGTAATCATGGCAACCCTTAATTGACAAAAGCTGCCATCCTTACAAGTTGAAAGGATAAAATATTAGAATTTTTGAGTTTTTGGCGAATTTTAAAGATTATCCAGTTTCTGGAAAATGTCAAATAGCACTTATTTTTTAGAGATTTAAAAAAAAAAGTCACCACTATTAGGACATTGCCCTAGTTGTGTGTGTGTGTGTGTCTCTACACAGAAGCATTCTTGAGAGTTGACTGGGTTAACCTCATAAGGAGTTTGAGTTTCTGTTAGCCTGGAAGAAAGATGTTTGAGTAGCCTGTCATTTATTGGAAGAACCAGCTTTCTCTTTCTCAGACTGCGGAGCTGCCCCGTGTGGTTGCTTTTTAGGTCTTGTGGGGAAACCGGGACTCACTGGGCCACCATCTGCCCCGCCGGATCTGCTTCAGGGCTTAGCTGTAGCGGAGCCAAGGTGGACGTGCACTGTCCAGGCTTCAGACTCTGTAGGCTGCATCTGGTTTTGCATCCCAGGGAGGAATATTCGTGGAGTGGGGCATCTTAGGAAAGCCCGTGGCCTCAGATTTTCTAGCCTCCTGGCCACTGAGAGCCCCAGGGAATGTGGGCGGTGGAAAGAATGTCTCCTCACCTGAACTAAGGGCAGTGGAGGGCTGCCTCTTCTCTAGAGTCTCCTGCTTAAAACACTGACTGGTTAATACTTTCCTTTTGAAATGGCCACCCCATCTGGGACTACTCTGCCCAGCCACTGTTCCTGCAGCTGGAAGCCTTCCTCCCCCACCCATTTTTCTTCCTCTCACAGCAGAGACCTGATCGTTTCCTCCCGTCAAATCCTGGGCTTAGTGTAGGGCACCCGCCCTACGGTGAACACTGAGCCTTCAGCCTGTCCTGTGGTCCAGGAGCTTTGACTGGGCTTTCCCAGCTCTCTCCAGCTGCTTCCTGGGGCCCGGAGGTCCTGCTTTCCGTAATGTCACTTGTGCCAGGAAGTCCCTGTTCCCACTGCTTAAGGTCATAGTTAGGACTCAGACCCTTGGGGGTTTGATGCAGGAGCGCTTGGCACTTAGCGCACTTTGACTTTCTGTTTATTTTTCAACTTCTAAACGTGTGCTCCCTAACAAAACCAAACAAATCACCCCCACCCCTAGTCTGGAACTTTTTCTCTCATTTAGATGTTGGGGTAGCCTGAGAACCTAACTTACTACAGTATGTCTGAGAAAAGCCTTCTGAGTTGCAAATACTGGACTTAATAAATGAAGATTTATGACACAATCTGTGATACAGGACTGCCTGTATTTTTATACTTATTAATAGGATTAGCATTAATAATTGCCACTAATAAGCAATAAACTTATTATTAAACCATTTCTGTAAAGCATTAGCACAGTCCCTAGCATGTAGTAAACAACCTTCAGTAAATGTTAGCTACTGCTATCACCACCCCCATCACCATTAGCATTTTTGTGATGGAAAGAGTCACACTTGCTTACGTATCTATGCTCATATAAATGGTGCATTCAAAAACACCATGAAGCCTGTAATTTCAAAGAGGTAGAGGTATGGTTTATTACTGCAGATAGAACACTTGGCAGTACTGGAAGTCTACCCAAAAGGTGTGACAGACGCCATCCCAAGTCAGTTTATGCTGTGGTTAGAGATACAGTATGAACTGTTAACAGTGGAGTTAAGTACAGTGCCTCTGCCCACAGTAGAAGTGAAGTCTGTTCATTTGCTCATTCATTCAATAAGCAAACATTTATTGAGCACTTACACTGTGTGCCAGGCTCTGTGCTGTTGAGAAAGGGAAAAGATTGCTGTAGATACTCTAGGGAGGCTTCAGTGTGTAGCTGGGATTTTTAAATAGGGAGGCGACCAGAGGGTGGTAAATCCAGGCTGCAGCCGAAGGAGGATCAGAGACAAGTCTTAGAATTGTGACAGGATGTCCTGCGGTCACATGCAAGGAAATTGTTTTGTCTTTACTTCCAAATCTTAAAGCACTGTTGTAAAAATAAACAAAACCAAACTCCTTCAGGCCCTTTGATCCTAAATAACTGACTCCATTTGAGCTAATTCACCAGTCTGCTTATAAAAGTAGGAATCATCACAGGGTTGATAAAGCAGCTTAATCCAGGCAGCTGGGTTCTGAATGCACTTTGGCCTGGCATACTCCCATTTAGCAGGCTTGCAGTCAAGGGCCTGGGCTACTAGGATTTAATAGGGAACAGAGGGGTCAGTGCACATGGCCCCTGTTCGCAAGGACACAAGCCAGCGTTAGGTCAACAGTGGGGCAGTGTGAGTGGCCCAATGACCTGTTACAAGGGGATCCCACATGGCTCAGCGTCTTTAAATTATAAGTGGCTCTTTGTAGAAGCTATGTAGGGTGAGTATTGCTTCTTTCTTTGGTCATTTTCGTCCTGCTGTTTTGCAAAGATGTTTGCAAAAGGGTTTTCCTACCTTTTTTTACGCTCCCCGCAGGCTGGTTTTCTTTCCTACAGGTTAAATTTAATTCTGCAATCACAGCATAGCTTCCCATGCCGGTGATTTCCCTGGGCTGCTTACCTGAAGGTTTTCCATTGCTGCTAAAGAACTAAGTCAAGTCAGCCTCTCTGAACTATCTTGAACAGATGTTTATAAACTTTAAGTATCAAATTCTCTGCTTGACTTTATAATTGTGTTTTTGTTTCTGTAGATTTATCCTGCATCTTTTCTGCATTAACCATTTTGTTGATTGTGCCCACACCCCACCCCCCAACAAATGTTCATTTGGAAAGTATACTTAAAGGTTCAAAGGAATTTAATGAGATAGGAATTCTTTCCTGAGCAATTCATCTTTGTTAAAAAGAAAGGATACATTATCTCCAAATTATATAGATTTACTGTTAGCTGTCTAAAAAGTATCTAAGAGTTTTTTTCATTATCTTCCTATCGGAGTTTTTTCCCTTCTCTGTAGAGTGATTTAGCAGTTTATTTCTCCTGATAAGCAACGTTCTTCTAATTTACCAAAATATCAACATACTTCGATAAAAATCTTTGTGGACTGAAAAACTTTCCATGGATCCTGGGGAGGGCAGTGTGTGTTTTAACTCTCAATAGATAGCTCCAGCTATGCCTGGCCTCCTTCAAAGTATTTTGGTCTCTCATTTCAGCCACAATTACAAGTTCATCCGAAAATGATGACCGGAGTGGCTCCAGTTTGGAATGGAATAAAGATGGAAGCCTAAGGTTAGGGGTTCAGAAGGGAGTGCTTCCTGATCGCAGGGCAGATAACTGCTCCCCAGTGGCAGAAGAGGAGACCACTGGGTCAGCGGAGAGCGTGCTGCCCAAAGCGGAATCCGCAGCTGGAGATGGTCCAGTCCCTTATTCTCAGAGCTCCAGCTCGCTAATAATGCCACGGCCCAACTCAGTTGCAGGTAAGGCCACGCCTCTCCCTGGAAGGGTTCTCTCCCTGAGACTGAGGTGTCCTGTGTTCACTGTCTTCATGTGAGAATCTAATCCAGACACAGCCAGCTTTGTGATCTTGGATCAGGCAAATGACCTTTTTTAGGCCTCAGTTTACCTCTCTGTAAACACAATAACATTGTACTTAATGGTCTAAGTGATCTTTCTGCTCTGGAATTCTTTAAATCTATGATTTGTACTATGTGGCTGTTTGTGTATAAGGGAAGAAAATACAAAAACTCTCCCGTTGGGTTTTGTTGTTTTAAACCTGAGTAACTTCATGACTTTTTATTATATATTGGTAAACCGGAATTATTGTTTAGAGTGAGTTTGTTAATATCAGCTCAAAGAATTTTGAATCCAGCTTTCAAACTTATTTTTGTATAATTGAGGCCCATCGTACAGACTGGAGGTTGAATTTCTGTACAATTTAGTTACAGTGGAGCTCACAGCTTAAAACATGAGCCGTGGAAGTGAGAGCTCTCAATCAAAGAAATGAAAATAGCAAGACAGATGTCTTAGCTATGTGTAGCTGCAGGAACTAAGAGAGAAGAGAGAACAAATACCAGTCGCTGTCAATAGTTGGACTGGTCAGTAGGTGGCTGTCAAGCAAGGAGAGTGCAGTCGGCCCTCCAGATCCGAGGATTCTGCATCTGTGGAGTCAGCCAACCACAGATTGAAAATATTCAAGAAAAAAATAGGCCGGGTGCGGTGGCTCACACCTGTAATCCCAGCTCTCTGGGAGGCCGAGGTGGGTGGATTGTTTGAGCTCAGGAGTTCGAAACCAGCCTGAGCAAGAGCGAGACCCCATCTCTACTAAAATTAGAAAGAAATCAATTGGACAACTAA